>JAXCLR010034194.1:0-19938 GCA_035584095.1 Annona squamosa | reverse complement strand
GGAACCGAACCGAACCTACCCGATTTTAGGGTACCCACGGGTCGACCCGCGGGTACCCTACCCAAGTTGCACCCCTATACATCCCTGTAGAACGTAAAATCACATGCAGGAGTCGGGAAAGGACGTCTCATAACATCGAAGACATTCCACGAGCGCCTCTTGCATGAAGTATGTGGTTTCCACTTTCTACTTCTGGTTCGACAGGCCTGCAGCCGTCCACGAAACTGAGTCAGCGTCAACATGGAATTTTGAGCAGGCAATAGTTATTAGTGGAAACTAGAAACTGATGTTGGTGGCTTTTACAGCCGTTGACGAGAAAAGAAATATTTATAGTGGGATCTTGGCCCTTGGTCCATTTGTAACTGCAGGAGCGAAAATGATACTCCACCTGGTAAACACCATTCTTTTCTAGTCATGGGAAAATTTTCCACAATTCTCCACGTAATGACTTTGATCGGATAGTGATGCTTAATTACTCTTCAAAATTTGCAGCTAAGATGGAATTTCCCATTTGGCAGACCATCATACACCTCGGTTGCATTTTATCCATTTCTTCATCACATTCTTCTAGCACTTGCCGCGAGCGCTATGACGGGCTCGGAATGGTTTTCCGCACCTTGAAAATTTGGGTCATGCCTGATGGGTTTTCAACATCTTTGAGGTAGCAGTGTGGGCTTAATTTTTCTGTATCCACATGGGGTAAAATGCGTTAGGCTTCACATTTTTAGAAAGGTAGGCATATGGGTGTTTTCTCGTGCATTTGGCAGCATAACGGCTAAGACGGAACTTTTTGTACACGAATCAAGTCATAAATTCAGTAGTATAACGGCAACGTATTATGCTGGAATCTGTGGACCCACGTGCACCCGCTTTGCCGGGGCGTTAACTCAAATACGCATGCAAAAATAAAGAAAAACGGCGTCACCATTGATCTTTAAAGGGAGATCAACTCCTGTTTAATGGAATAAGGCACTAATCGTATAGAGTCTGGGTTATGGCCTTTGGATTGAAGCATATATGGCAAAATTTGTCAACCCGAGGCGGTCTACACGGCGTGAAAGGAGAAAAATGAAAGACTTGAGAGAATGGGAGAGATGGAAAGAGGGGCGTGGAAGAGAAGCTCGTAGAGCGAGAAAACCAGAATGTTGAGATTTTGCTGCAGACTCCCATCCTCCCCTCTAGGATGCCTCTCCAAGCGTGTCTTTGAGAAGGGGGGTGCACCTCCTTTTATAGGTATTGGAGCGGGCTTTGGGCCACTTGAGTTGTTGGACTTTGGTCCATGGGCTTGAGCTTGAGGTGAAAGCATGGGCCTTGGGCCACTTGAGATGTTGGACTTAGTCCATAGGCTTAAGCTTGGTGGGCTAGAGCTTGGCTAAGCCTCTTGTTATGAGTGGGTCGTTGAAGAGGCTCGTTGTGGAGAAGCCTACTTTTGAGGCTTGATGGGCTGCATTGTAGAGCCCTTTTGCTGTGTCTGGTGAGTTGAATCTGGTGGGCTACATTATGAAGCCCGTTGAGGTGCCTTGTAGGAGCTTTGCTCTTGTGGGCCGGGTCTGGTTTGTTGAAAAGCCTACTTTGAGCTTAGTGGAGCTTTACTCCCATGGGCTGAGTCCGGAAGAGCCCGCTTAGCTTGCTTGAACTTTCTTTTGCTTTAAACTTGCTTGGGCTTAGAATTCATTTCAATTTATCCATCTTTTGGCTCAACAGTAGGGTGTCGACAGCTGCCCCCCTTTGCCAGAAGCATCTTGACGGTAAATGGCAAAGTACCGGACAACCCGCTGACCTAAACAGTTTTCAGGTTGCCGGGTCTTTTTGCAATTTTCGTGAACTTGCGACGGTCTTTTTGCAAATGTGGCTTGAAGGTGGCTTTTTTGCAAAAAGAGATTGCTGCTGGCTGTCTTGCAAAACTCCTGGAGCTTGTTGGACTACTTTGTATTCTTCTTAAATCTAGTATTTTTCTGCAATTTCAAAAGATCATTGGGGCTGCTTGTAAATTTTCCCTTTTTAGGGTTCCAATCGTGGGGCCCCCTTTTCTTCAATTTTCCTTCTCTTCTCCTTGCCACCGCCGATCCACCATTGCCGCCACTGCTTGTGCAGTCGCCGCGATGCTATCGTGTCGCCGATTTTCTTTGTTCCCGGTCGTCGCGGCGAGATTTGCTTGCTGCTGTCGAGTTTTCTTCCCTATTTTGGGTATCCATTCGCTGTTGCCGCCATCGTGTTTGTTGACGTCGGCCAGATTCTACTTTCAACGTCATCCATTGCCGTCGCCGCTGCTGTTGGGTCGTCGCCATGCTGCTGTCATTTGTTCATCTTCCTTCTTCTTCGTCTTTGTTTGTGCCGTTCGTCGACCGTCGTTGCCTCTTCTTTGGGTTGCACCACTGCTGTTACTGCCGGTTGCCGCTGGGGTTTGCTTGCTGTCGCGGTAATCTTCTCCTTTTCGCTCGGCGACAGTTGGGCTATTGCGCTTCATCTTCTTCTTCTCCGGCCACTGCGACGGTCTACTCGGGACGCACCGTTACCGTTATTGTGTTGCCATCGCCGCCGTTGCTGAAGTAGGCATCGTTGTTGCCGTTATCGCCACCTTGCTTTTGGCTCATCTTCTCCGGCGCTGGCTGGTGTTGTTGCTGCTTTCGGCCTCGTCTGCCACCGCTGCCCCTACTGCCGTGGCTACTTGGTTGGGGTGCGCCGCCGCTATTCATCGTCCTCTCCTGCGACGACGGGCGTCGTTGCTGTCGCCTCTGGTGACGGCTGCCGCTGCTGTTTGCCACTATTGGACGGTTTCTTTGCCACTTTCGGCCACCTGTTTGGTCGCCGCCGTCGTTGTCGCTGCTGCCGGCTATTGCCGCTTCGTCTTCTCCGGTGCCGAGCCATCGCGGTTGCCACCGACCGTCGACTTTTCTGCTTCACCAGCCGTCGCTGCTGCTGGCTAAGGCCGCCTAATTGGGTGCACCGGGCTCCGATAAGGTTTCTTTTAATCTTCTGGTTGCTTTTTGTAGCCTGCATGTGTCAAAGATTTGCCATCTGATCTGTTGACCTACTATTGCTAGGATTTCTGAAGTGTTTACAGTGGGCTTGCTTTAGACAGGTATCTCCCTTTTTCTATTTGCTTTGTCGATCGCTTTCCTTTCTACCTGTATTTCCTTGCATTTCTGCTTTGAGAAAAATGCCTTAGGATTATTTTGAAACTAAAAGAGATTTGCTAGGAGACTGCTTCCCGTCATAGTTGAGCCGTTATTTGGATGTCGTGGTCTTCACCTTCCCTTTGTTGAAATTTGACTTGAGCATCATTTTCCATTAGTTGTAGTGGACCCATTGCTTAAATAAAAGAAAAAGGGTGATCCCTTGCATATCTTTGCTTTTAATCTCGTGTGCGAATATCCCTTGCATGTGACTGTCACCTTTTGCATGTAGAAATAATTTTTGTGAACTTGTCCTTGTTTGTCGTGGCTACCATGATAACTTTTCTTCTTTCTCAGACTACTTATGTTGGCTTCTTTTGCGACCATGTTTTGACCTTTCATATTGCTTATATTTGCCCGAGGTAACTACCTCTTTTGATTGTGTGATTGCTTAAGTAGTTGCAACCTCCGTCATGACCTCTCTCTCTCTCTCTTTTGTTTTTGTTTTTCTCTTTTTCTGTTTTGTTTATTTTTTGTGTTTTTTTTGTTTTTTAAAAAAAACTTGAAAGGTGGTGTAAACTGACCCAATATGACTTTGCTCGGGGCATGATGCTTGTCATGTTGCTTGTTGCCTTGTGTTGACCCATTGCCTTTTATGTTACAGTTGCTAAAATGTCTTTTAGAAAGGAGTACGGCTTACATCCTCGAGATAGAGCGATACGGCTCAAACCTAATGAGCTAGGTGGATCGGCAAACATGCCCATTGAGATTCCAGATGACGCAGCTAGAGAGGGCAGGAAGACTTCGTCTTTAAAGGCCAACGTTTCGACTGTGGGAACTTCCTCAGCCAATCGTCGTCGGGCCAAGCTTCCTTTCCACCGTCCTACCGACGCTGCTCCTATCCCGCCTGAAGTTAGCTCAGACTTGGTCGAGACGGAATCAGGTTCGGGGGAGTGTGATGACATGGCATTTGACGACATATTCTATTCTCTAAAGGGTGGATCGTCTGTCCAAGGAAGTGGATCTCAGGCTCAGGTGGACTCCTCATTCCTTGATGAAGAGCTTATTACTCCGGTGGAGGAATTTTTTGTTCAAGAGGGTGACCTCGTCCGAGATGAACCTCATGCCCAAGAGCGGGATGGTCTTGTTCGAGGAGAAGGATCTTTTGGCCAAGAAGAGGGGCCTACGGCTATCGAGGAAGATGATCCTCTCAAAGAATTACTGGTTGATGAGGAGATGGCTCCCGCTCAAGAGGAGGGATCCCCGGCCTCGTCGAGGAGCCGGCTGCCCCAAGGGCGATTTCCTTGCTTGTTTCGCCTTTTGTTCACCCGAGCTTGAGAGAAGATCCTTTCTTCATCCCTTATGAGGCTAATGCTATTAAGGTGGTGCCAGTGGGCAAAGTATATATTTTCCTTCATTTTTTTGAACCTATTATTTGATGCTTAGCTGATCCCTTTGCCCTTTTTGCAGATTGACTCTCACGTCACATACTATCACTCATAGAATAGAGTCTGTTCCTGATTTGATAAGTTGTCTGCCGCTCATCGGGACATTTTGAGTCAGACTCCATTTTATAGATTGGCTAGCCTCAAGCCAGTCTTGATTCCTCGGGCCTTAAAGACATCCTTGATAGAGCAATGGCGGCTGGAGACCCACACCTTCATTTGCCTATGGTGGAATGGAGAATCTCCCTTTTGGACGTGGAGATGCAATTGAGGCTCCCATTTATGGCTCGGGAGGGTGTTGTTCTTTCCTCTCTTGACCCCATCACCGTGGAGGATTGCTTGGCTTTGACTGAGCTAGAGGAATCTTCTTCGGAGTCCTTTCTCTTAGAAGAGTTATGGAAGTTTTAGAATCGGATGAGGATGGATGAGGCTAGTTCCGAGGCCATTCAACAGGAGGTTCGCAACTTCCTCCTTTATCTCATTGGAGTGTTCTTTCGGGGTGACTCTTATTGGAACGTGGATTTGAGGTGGCTCTAGGTTTTGAGGGACTTAGATTTTCCTTACCCTATCGGGTGGGGACGTATACTTTTGAGTCACCTTTATGTCAACTTGGACGCTATTAGCTGGGATTGCAGGAGTTGCTCAGGTCTCTCGCACCTCATTGGGGTATGATTCCTTTCTTCTCCCTTTCCTTTTTACCCTAGTTTGTATTGCTTCTTATAGCTTTTCTTTTCTTGACAGCTATGCTTTTATGAGTATTTCTCTGTCGGGCGGCCCCAGAATGACTCTCCTGATGCCCTTCCCCGAGCTGCTCGATGGGTGGAGTCTCGCAAGCCTCATATTCCTCCTTTGATGTGGTAGTCCTTGATTAGTAACCTATCCGAAAGGCAGGTTTGCCCATTTGCCATCTTCTTCTTTTTTTATCTTCTGGCTTTGGTCATGTCTTATTTATTTCCTTCCCTTGTGGAAGTTTCATGTTGCCCTTTATGCTCGGTGGATGTATGATCCGGCTATTAATGCTGTGGTGGGAGAGTCTACTTGCCGCTTCCTACTTTCTAACAGGGTTCGTTCTACTTGACACTTTGGGGATAGGTTACTGTGGCAGTTGACGAGTGACAAGCGAATCTTGTCTCATCTTGTTCATCATTCCTTTGTGGAGCAGGCTTCAATTTTTATAGAGGAGCTGCACCAATGTCAGGATGGGTGGGGGTTGGAGAATTTTGAGCTGCCCGAGGAAGGTTATGATTTGTGGTACTCGGTATAAGGGTGCAATGTTTTGGCTCCCGATCTTATCTCGGACAATCGTCAAGAGGCTTTGGGTGGCGACGTCCTTGCTCGAGCTAAGGCTGCCGATGGGATGCCTTGAAGACTTTTCTTCATCTTTTCTCCTTTTTGGCCGAATTGTATTTTTGTAAATCTGAATGTTTATATGCCCCATTTTTTGGAATTAAAGCCATGTGAATACCGACTCATTTTTTGGATGACCCTCTTGTCTTATGCTTTTGATGCGTCTATGTGATATGTTGCTTTTGCAGGGCATGGATCTTGTAAAGTTCTTGTTCTTGACGTCCATTGTAATGCTTTAATCACTTGTAGGTTGTAGGCCATTGAAAATTCTGCATAGGGGTATTGTGAAAATTTTTATATATATAAACCTAAAAACTTTCCAGGTCGATTGGCGTCCTCCTTCATTTTCGCGATCTGCCTGCTGAAATACTCATTTCGCATGTTCGTCCATATTTCTCCCATTTTTTGCACGATTTTCTCATTTGTGCGAGCCAAAATCTACCTGTCATACTTCCTCCGCACCTGTACTGGATTGCTGCAGCTTTTTACCCATAATTTCCCCCCTTTTTTGCTCATTGACTTCTTCCCGGATCGTCTTCTCTTTTATGGTACCATGGAATGTCAGCTTGCTCAGGTACAGAAGTAATCCTTTGACCCAGATTTGCTGCTGCTCAAAATCTCGATGACTTTACTCCTTTGGATGAGTTGCTGTCAGCGCATTACCCGTGATTTACCATTTTTGCTTGTTTGTCTTTTCTTGGATTGTCTTCTCTCTCATTGGATTGCCTAAAATGTCCGCAAGCGTGAACATGGAAGCAACTTTCAAATTCGGGTTTTGCTGTTGTGGAGGTATGAGTTTTCCATTAATGGCTTCCGTCCTTCTCATTGCCTCATATCCGATTTCCTTCTCATTTTCTTTAGATTTTCCATTGCAGATCATTCCACGGAAAGGCCTGCAACCATCATTTTCTATTTTTGTTTCAGTAGGTAGGTGGGTGTTTTTTCTCCTATTTAAGCCCCTTTAATGGCGTTTTCATGGCTATATTTACTGATCTGTTTCTGCTGTGTTGCTTGCTCCATATTTGCTATTGATTTCCATTTCTGTGAAGCTCTTGTTTCTACATTTGCTCCCTTCCCGCTTCATGGCCGATTCTATGGTAATGGGGGCAATTTACCACTTGCTAACAGGAGTACAGCTTTGTCAAGTCGTACGACTTTGGAGTTGGGAGCCATACCCATCTTGATAGTTGAGGCGACTAGGGACTGTCATAGTTGTATGAGCTGGCTTGAAGTGGGTATGCGTCCTTGAGGTTTTACCGCAAATGACGCCGTACCTATTATGGATCTCTTCATAGGATTTCGGTGGATTTACCAGGATATGCAAAGTCTTGCATACATAGTTGGGAGCTTTGACTTCTTTGTGTTCACACCAATCTGACACCTTGGTTACCACGGGAAGGATGATTGTTCGTCAAGAAGCCGTCTTGGAACATCTTAGCCAACTTCTGAATGCTAGAATCACTGCTATGTGTAGCCCTTTTTATTCATTTTCTTTTGTGGATGTTGGACGAGCGGGGTTAGTGGATTGTATAGCCATTTTTTATTGTTTTCATATGTATTGCTCCCTCCTTTAGGATTCTTTTGGATAGCCATGCATTTGAGGGGTCTTCCTCCATTGGCTTGTAATTGTATCTTTAGGAATGAATAAAATGGAATACTTTTCTTTGGTCATATCTTGATGTTGCCTTTTTTTGCTTTGACTTCAGGTTCTATGAGCTTCAAGGGATCTGTCAAAATAATGTCACGACTCTTAATGAATCGGGATTTTGGATATTGAATTGTTGAATTGCGTCCCTTGTTGCATGTTTTATGAATCTCCTGCCAAATTTTGCATTTCTACTTTGAGTGGATCAAGAGACGACTCAGGGTCAGTCGTAGCTCATCTCCTATCTGTTTGCCCCCTGTTTCTAAGTTCTTGACCCTTTTGGCCATGTTGAGGAATGTCTGCTGGGTGGCTGAAAGTTTGCTTTGCAAGCAGTGATGTGAAACCTTAAAACTTTTGAGGTCAACAAGCTTGTCTCCAGCAGCAGCAGTTCAGCAGCTGCAGATTGCCTCTGATTTCATTGAGCATGCAGAGCAGTGGCTTCTAGATATCCTCCTTGGTTTTCTGCTGGATTTGTTGTTGGTCCCGAGTTAATGGCAATTACCCAAGATGGGAGGGGTGAATTGGGTATTTAAAAATTTATAACTTAAACAGAAACTTTTACCCCAGATTAATCTATTCCCCTTTATGAAGAAATGAAATGGAAAGCAATATAACGTAGAGAGCAGAAAAACACACAAGATTTTATAGTGGTTCGGGCAACCTCCCTACTCCACTCTTCCAAGCTCACACTCCTTGTGACTTGGGTTCCACTATTGTATTTCGCAAATACAATTAGAGCCATTGCTCTCTTCTAGATTCCAACTCTAGGGGGCATCAACAAATCACAGCACAAGTAGGTGATGAGTTCTACTCCAATCACACACTACTTTGCTTACATTTGATCTTAGTTCCTCAAACTAAATCAAGTTCAATACAACAACAAGAAAAACAGAAAAAGTCTACACTTTACTGTTGTGTAGAAGTAGTTTGGCGCAGAAAAGAACTTGTAGAGTTGGCTTTGAAGAATCAATAGTTGAGCTCTTGCAGTTGGAAGCAAAGTTCTTCTTCTAAGGATTGGCTTGATCACTTGAAGCTCTTTAGAGATAGGAGTTATGAGCACTTAATGATTTCCAGCTTCTTTCCTCGTCCACAATGAATGCCTTTTATAATTGTGGAGGGAATCCGAACGTTTGAAGGTAGGTGGGGCGCATTTAATGCGCCAACATTTGAATAATTTCCGACCGTTGCGACCCAAGTCGCAGGTGGAGTCGACTTCGGATGTGACTTCGCCCAAGTCGCAGATGGAGTCGACTTCGGGTGCGACTTCGCCTTTCCATAGCAACTTCAAGTTCCTTGCTGGGTCAACTTGGTCATTGACTTGACCCAAGTGACAGGTGGAGTCAACTTCGGTGTGTGACTTCACCTTGGCAGATAGCTTGATGAACTTGAAAAATCTCGGGATGCTTTTTATTTTGCTTAGGCTTCTCCATGCCTTTAGTTCTTTTGCATTTTTTTTATTTCTTTTTGAATCAATGTGTCTTCTCTTTAGCTTGGTTTCATTTGCTCCATGTTTTGCAAGCCTTGAGTCCTTGAGTCTTGAATCATGTAATCTTGAATAACTTGGTCGAGTTTATGCATCTTGCTTGGACTTCGATTAGTCTTCAAATGTTTCAGTTTGAGTATCTAGATTGGCTTGATCTTCATCTTCATGCAAGTTTGCTTTGAAAACATTTAATCTTAGCTTGTCTTCTGAAATATCCCTTCTGCCCGATCGAAGTCGATGCCGGAGTCGACTTCGTCTGCGACTTCACCTCAAGTCGCAAGTGGAGTCGACTTGAGGTGCGACTTCGGCACTTCGGGGTCTGGACTTCAACTCTAGAAGGTTTTGTCATGTTAAAGTTGATGTTGGAGTCGACTTGGTCTGCGACTTTGACCCAAGTCGCATGCGAAGTCGACTTCGTTTGCCACTTCGGCAGTTTAGCTCTCCAGTTTCAACTCTGGAAGGATTTGTCATGTTGAAGTTGATGCTGAAGTTGACTTAGTCTGCGACTTCGACCCAAGTAACATGCGAAGTCGACTTCGTTTGCGACTTCGGCAGTTCAGCTCTCCAATTTCAACTCTGGAAGGATTTGGCACATTGAAGTTGATGTTGGAGTCGACTTGGGGATCGACTTTGCCTTAAGTAGATGCCTGAGTCGACTTGGAAATCGACTTATCCTTCCACGCTCTATTTTCTTCAAATGTATATCCTTTAATCACTTTCACAAACATGTTAGTAGCCAAGACTAACTCAAATTGATTTGTTAATCATCAAAACATAGATTTAGCTTTTTTTCACATATTTTCAACATTTGTAACCGTCATGTCATCATTTTGATGGCAAGCCCTTTTATGGGTAGAACCTCTTGACATGATCTGAACTTATGATTTTGGCCTTTCCGCTATCTTCAAATCTTGAAATAACTAAAGCTCCATTTGACAATACTTTGGTAATAATTCACGGGCCTTCCTAATTAGGCCTAAATTTGCCTCTCCTATCCGAAGGATGGGCGAGTAGAATTCTTTTCATAACAAGGTCACCTTCTTGGAAGTTCTTAGCTCTTACCGATCGGTTATAAGCCCGCACCATTCATCATTGGTATGCTTGGGTGTGGTGAAGGGCTTGAATTCTCTTTTCGTCAAGTAGATCCAGCTGGGATTGGCGTGTTTGCACCCACTCCTCCATTTTTATTTCACTTTGCTTCAATATCCTCCAAGTTGGAATTTCTACTTCAATGGGTAGGATCGCTTCCATGTAGTCGGTCAAGGCATAAGGTGAGAATCCCATAGCTCTCCGAATAAAGGTTCGGTATGTCCACAAGGCGTATGACAACTTTTTCACCTAATCTCGGTAGTTTTCTACCATTTTGCTAAGGATCTTGATTAAGGTCTTGTTTACAGCTTCCACGGCTCTATTGGCTTGAGGGCGGTAGGGACTTGACTTGTAATGTTGTATTTTGTACTGGGCTAGAAAATCTTGAACTTTTTTACTGATGAAGATTGTTACGTTGTCACCGATGATTGCTTGCAGGAGTCCGAACCTTGATAATATGTTTCCTTTGATAAAGTGTATGACTTGTGCTGCATTGATAGTTGGGAAGGATGTCGCTTCAATCCATTTAGTGAAATACTCTATTGTCACTAATATGTATTCATGCCCGCCGATGGATTTAGTTTCTATCTTCCCGATTATATCTATTCCCCACGTTGAGAAAGACCATGAGGTAGATAGGTAATACAAGTCCGATGCAGGTAAGTGTATTAAGTTTCTGTACTCTTTACATTTGAAACATCTCCACACATACTCCGAGCAATCTTTTTCCATTGAGATCCAATAGTAGCCTTGACGCATTATCTTTTTTGCCATCATGATTCCATTCATGTGTGCTCCGCAGTCTCCATTATGGATTTGGGTCATGACCTCTCTTACCTCTTATCGGTCAACACAACATGTAATAGCATTTGGTTATCAAACCGTTTATACAATGTTACCCCCTGTATTATGTAGGTACATGCTAGTCTTTTGATGGTTTTTCTTTCCGCGGAAGTGATGTGATCATCAAATGCTTGGTGCTCCAAGAACTGCTTTATGTCATGGTACCATGGCTTTTCTTCCATTTCAATCACTTCGGCTTCGGCCGTCATTTGCAAGCCATATGCGGGTTGTTGAGATGTTTGCACTATGATTTCTCGAGTTCTCTTTCCATATGGTATTTCAACCATAGATGCCAAGGTTGCTAATGCGTCTGTCCATTGGTTCTGAGCCCTTGGTGCGTAGGTAAAAGTGACTTCTTCGAATGAGTAAACTAAGTGTGACAATGTCGTATGGTAAGGCTTTAGTTTTTCATCTCAGGTTTTCCATTCACCATTAGCTTGATTGATTACCAACTTCGAATCTCTATAGATTTGAAGTCTCCTTGCCCCCAGCTTATAGGCTTCCCGCACTCCGACTATGCAGGCTTCATATTCAGCGATATTATTTGTGCACGGAAAAACCAATCTTCTTGATATCATGATCGGGACTTAGTTAGGAGAGCAAAGTAGTACTCCTATCCCGTTGTCCGAAGCATTCAATGTGCCATCAAAGTATAAGGTCAAAGCATCATTTTCTTCATTTTACTCCACAAGTAGTATTTCTTCATCCGGGAAGTCTTCTTATAGTGGTTGATACTCCGGAAGCGCCTGTGTAGCTAGATAATCCGCTACAACTTGTCCCTTGACGGCTTTTCTTATGACATATATTATATCAAACTCCGTGAGAAGTAATTGCCACCAAGCTAGTTTTCCCATCAACACGGTCTTTTGACAAATGTACTTCAAAGGATCCATCTTGGAGATGAGCAATATGGTTCGAGACATGACATATTGTCTTAATTTCTGCACCGCCCATACAAGAGACAAGCATGCCTTTTCAATTTCTGGATATTTGACTTCTGTCGGGGTACATTTTTTGCTCAAGTAATATATGGCTTGTTCCTTCCGTCCCGATTCATCCAGTTGTCCTAGTACCGCTCCCAATGCCGTTGAAGTAACAGAGAGGTACAATAACAAAGGACCTCCCGCTTTAGGCGGCACCAAGATTGGAAGGTTAACCAAATAGGCTTTAATTTTGTCAAAGGCAGTTTGGCAATCTTCATTCTATTCTTTAGGAGAGTTTTTCCTTAGCAACTTGAAAATTGGTTCACAAGTAGATGCTAGTCGGGCTATGAACTGACTAATCTATTATAGTTTGCCCAAGAATTCCCTTATCTCCTTTTCGGTTGCGGGAGGCGGCATGCTTAGTATTACCTTGACTTTTCCTGAGTCCACCTCGATTTCATTTTTACTGACGATGAATCCCAACAAACGCCCCTTTTGGGCACCAAAGACACATTTTTGTGAGTTAAGCCTTAGTTGAAATTTCTTCATCCTGTTGAATAATTTCTCTAAGTCTCTTAGATGATCTTCAAAGGTGTAAGACCAGACTATCATGTCATCCACATAAACCTCCATTTTTTTCCCATCATGTTGTGGAAGATGGCCGTAATGGTGCGTTGATATGTAGCTCCGGCATTCTTCAAACCAAATGACATTACTTTATAGCAAAACATCCCCCAAGGAGTAATGAAAGAGATCTTTTCCCTATCTTCTTTGGCTATTTTGATTTGATTATACTCGAAAAATCAGTCTATGAAGGATAACCATGTATTGTCGATTAGAGCATCGATATGAGGTAGTGAGAAGTCGTCTTTCAGGCTAGCTTTGTTCAGATCTCTATAGTCAATGCATATTCGGATTTTTCCATCCTTCTTTGGCACGAGCACAACATTAGCTAGCCATTATGAATAGTGTGATACAACTACCCGGCATTGTATTGCTTGATCACTTCATCTTGTATCTTGGGTATCCATTCTGGCTTGAGCTTCCTTAATTTTTATTTTACCAGTTTGACACCGGCCTTTATTGGGAGTTGATGAGTAATTAGATCTTCATCAAGTTCGGACATGCCTTCATAAGAGAAGGCGAAGTTGACTAGCCGTGGCTTGAGAAAGATGAACATTTGGTTTCTTTCTTCAATAGATAGGTTTTTTCCAATACGAAGATATTTTGGTAACTCGGAAGTTCCCATGTTGACAATCTCGTAGTCCAAAGCCGCGTCTTTTCTTTCATGTCTTTCTATGTTGCTCGCAGCTCCTCATCAACTCCACTATCTTCTGAGATTTTTAGCAATTCATGGGACCAGCGAATGCTGACCCACATCTCCGACTCCATTTTTTTCTTTTTCTTTTGAATGGGCGCCGTATGTGTGATGTGATTGCTAAAACCGGATCTTGAGCAAGTCAGTATAGCATACTAATTTTTAGCTTGTCTTTGCATAATGGCATTTTTTCATGCGTGCCATTATGAGCTATCATTAAGACTTCTTGAGCCTTCAATGCCTTAGGTAGTATGTACCCCGCGCTTATGAATCGAGTTGTTTTGTTGGATTTCTTGAGCTTGTCATCCTCGGGCCTATATCCGAGACCTCATTTGTTATTTTTTTATTGAGGATTGAGCAGCACCGTCTTTCCTCTATATTTGATGTTGAATCTCATAGTTTGCCTCTTCGCCGAAGGTATGACATAGTAAAGTGGGAATCTTTGCTTTGAAGGGATGTGATGGACTTCATGCATGTCATCCATCTTGAAAGGGAGAGGATCCGAAAACTCATATACTTCAATTAGTAGAACTTCATGGCAATTTTCAAACTCTATAGGGATGACGATCTCGGGGTTGGCTTATATGACCACTAGCCATCCTGCCGATATGTATTTCAGTTTTTGATGGAGAGAGGACGGGATGACCCTTGTTTGGTGCAACCAAGGCCTTCCTAATAACATGTTGAAAGATGCGGGGATGTCCAAGACTTTAAAAAGAACGACCATGGTGTCGGGTCCCACTCAGATTTCTATGTTTAGCTCACCTAATACAGTCTTTTGAGAATTATCAAAAGCTCTCACATAGAAGTCGCTCGATCTCATTTGTTCCGTCGAGATTCCAAGCCTCTTGATTATTAATAGGGGAAAATATTAAGACTTGCACCGTTGTTGATGGTTACTAAGGGGTCTTCAAGTCTTTGTATCCGACTGTGATGCTTAAGGAGTGTTCATGGTTGCGCCCTTCCGCGGAAAGCTCTTTGTCGGTAAATGTGATGGCGTTAGGGGTCATTATTTATCTGATCATGTGAGTCACCGCGTTGGGAGTTACCTCCGTGGCTATGTGGGTCTCACTTAGCACTTTGGTGAAAGCCTCCCTATGCTTTTGTTGAAGCGCATAACAGTTTCCATATGGATATTTGAGCCGGCAAGGACTTGAGTCGTGAAGCCACGTTGTATGGCAGTTTTTCTCCGAGTTGGTGATTATGTTGCGAGCCCATTCTCGTCGATAGACTCGGCCATTAGGATAAAATATTGCCTATCTCCGAGCATTGAGGATATTCCCATGGGAACCTATACGAGTTGTATGTTAACTTCGGCTTGGCCGCTAGCACTACGGGCTCTTGATAAGTAGGAGTAATCTTCGAGTTGTTCATAGCCGGTAACATGAGGTGGTCTTGGCCATATCCCTCTTGAGGCTTATGGATGTTCTGGGGAGCTACTCCTTGTAGTGTAATGGTTTCTTTCTTACCCCGTTGTAAAGTAATCATGTAGGCTTCATGACGTGGCTTTGCGAGTCCTCTTGCAACTTTGATGAAGTTTATGGTTGTTGCATTGGGATTCTTTGCTTCATGCATAGGTGGGGGATTTTAGATCATATCCTCATGAGAGTTTGGTGAAATTTTAATTTTTCTCTCATCTATTAAGTTTTGAATGACATGCTTAAGGGTATAACATTTCTCGATTGAGTGACCTCTCCCTTGGTGACAGGCATAAAATTCATTTTCCCGGTAGTTTTTTAGAAAGAAATTAGGCGGAGGTTTTGGAGCTAGAGGTGCAAGAATATTTTTTGGATGAGCATGTTGAGGACATCGGTGTAGGATTGGGCGAGAGGTGTAAAATCTCTGGGTGCTTTTCTTTGAAAAGGCTTAGGAGTAGTGTCTATGGCGTTTACATCCGAGGTCTTCGAAGATTACCATTTTTAAGTTCTTGTTTTCTTTGAGTTGTGTTTCCTTGGTAAGGCCATGGAGAGATGGTGTCATGTCTGATTTCCGCCTCTACTTGGTCCCCGGCTTGGAGGATTTGAGTGAAGTTGATGTAAGGGTGAGAAATGAGGTAGCCCGAGATGCTTGGGTGTGTTCAGTTGATGATGATGGAGATTTACTCATCCAAAGGCAATGGGCTCTTCACTTTTGCCGCCAATGCCCACCATCTAGCCACGTACTCGGAGAATATTTCATCCCCTTTTTGTTTTAGTACTTCGAGATTGACCCTTTTAGGAGTTATGTTTATCTTGTATGAGAAGCGGTCCATAAAGGCCAAGGAGAGTTGTTCTCATGTTTTAATCAATCGGCAATCAAGTGATGTATAATCAAAACTTCTTCGCTTTTCACCAAGGGGTATAAGATGCCACAAAAGGCCTTGAGATGAGCCCTTGGGCATGAGTCTCCTTCATATGCGGGTAGAGCCGGTATCTCGAACTTCTTGGGTAGCTTGGTGTCGGGGAATGGGCATAAGTCTTCAATCTTAGCCAAGGGTAGGGCCTCCCCTTGATGTTATCGGATTCGCTCCTCCATTTCTTTCAGTTAGTTCTGGAGTTAGTTCTTGAGGTCTTGGATTTTATTACGGCCTTATTTCAAGACCAACTCCTCTTCTTTATAGTGATCGTTTCGTGATTTGTGGGAAGATTGTTGAGGTCTTCCGTCTTGTTCTGTCTTCAGATTTTGAGATCAAAATGGTGGTATAGTCGTGTTTTGACCGCCTATTAGAGGTGGCCCCATGTTTGACAGGACTTCCTCTAGCTCCTACATCCTTTTGTCCATTGTCACCATGTAGGCTTCAATGGATTGCTTGAACTGGTGATCCCATCGTCATGGTGTGTGGATTGCTCGGACTCCCGCTCTCGATCTGGTAACCATGGGACTTCAATCCACGGTTGACTTGTTTTGCTTTCCAGCTATGGTGAAAAATTTGAGCAATCAATAAAAGTGATTAGTACTTGTAAATAAATAATATGAAGATCAATCTTTGGATAGATGCTTGCAAGTCCAGGTCCTTTTGTGTTCTTTACGGATTTTATTTATTTTAAGCTCCACACGTGAGAATGTTCGAGGTCCACGGGTTCTGTTTGCCTAAGGCACTTTTGGAAAAGTGACCAGTTCGCTTGAAGCATTTCTGGAAAAGTGATCAGTTCTCTTGAAGCATTTGTGGAGGGATGACCAGTTCGCCTAAAGAGTTTCTGCAGGGATGACCAGTTCGCTTGAAGCGTTTCTATAAGTGTAACCAAAAAACTCCTAGGTTATGGAAAAGGCGTGATTTTTATGCCGGATTTTTCTTAGCGTCTCTTGATTTCATATTTGTCAGAGGTCCTTCTTTTAGGCTCGTTTTATGTGCCTGGACAGTCATGAGATGGTGTTCAATAGTTCTCTCTCTTCATGAGTTCTTTCCAGTTTATAAGCCGAACGCCTCTGGACCTAAAAACTTGTCAGGTTTCTGCGTGATTTAGGCAGAAACGCCAGAAACTCACTACAGGAAGACGAAAATGCTTCTGCAATTAGCTATTTAGCGAGGAAGAAGTTTCGATCTTCAAATTTCTATCCCCCTTGCATCCGATGTAGACCACCAACGCCGTCCCAAGTGGAGTCGCCAAACTTAGCGAGCGCTACGATGGGTTCAGAATGGTTTTCCACACCTTAAAAATCTAGGCTGTGCTGGATAGGTTTTCAATGTCTTCAAGGCAGCAGTGTGGGCTTAGTTTTCCTGTATCAACATGGGGTAAAATGCGTTAGGCTTCACATTTTTTAGAAAGGTTGGCATATGGGTGTTTTCTCATGTGTTTGGCAGCATAACGGCTAAGATGGAGCTTTTCGTACACGGATCAAGTCACAAATCCGACAACATAACGGCAGCGTATTATGCTAGAATCCGTGGACCCACGTGCACTCGCCTTGCCAGGGCGTTAACTCAAACACGCATGCAAAAATAAAGAAAAAATAGAGTCACCACTGATCTTTAAAGGGAGATTAGCTCCTGTTTAATGAAATAAGACACTAACATACAGAGTTTGGGTTCCCGCCTTTAGATTGAAGCAAATATGGCAAAATCTGCCAACCCGAGGTGATTTATACTAAGTGAAAGGGAAAAAATGAAAGACTTGAGAGAATGGGAGAGATGAAAAAGGGGGTGTGGAAGAGAAGCTTGTAGAGAGAGAAAACCAAAATGCTGGGATTTTACTGCAGACTTCCATCCTCCCCTCTGGGATGTCTCTCCAAGTGTGTCTTTGAGAAGGGGGTGCACCTCCTTTTATAGGTGTTTGAGCGGGCTTTGGGCCACTTGAGTTGTTAGACTTTGGTCCATGGGCTTGAGCTTGAAGTGAAAGCATAGGCTTTAGGCCACTTGAGATGTTGGACTTGGTCCATAGACTTGAGCTTGGTGGGCTAGAATTTAGCTAAGCTTGTTATTTTGGGTGGGCCATTGAAGAGGCCCGTTGTGGAGAAGTCTGCTTTCGAGGCTTGATGAGTTGCATTGTAGAGCCCTTTTGCTGTGTCTGGTGAGTTGAATCTGGTATGCTGCATTGTGGAGCCCGTTGAGGTGGCCTGTATGAGCTTTGCTCTTGTGGGCCGGGTCTGGTTTGTTGAAAAGCATGCTTTGAGGTTAGTGGAGCTTTGCTCTAATGCTGAGTCCAGAAGAGTCCGCTTAGCTTGGTTGAACTTCCTTTTGCTTTGAACTTGCTTGGGCTTAGAATTCATTTTAATTTATCCATCTTTTGGTCCAACGGTGGGGTGTCAACAATTATTTATTTGGATAATATATTTAACCAGCCCCAATTCAATAGGCAAATAACACTGAATTAAATTATTGGAACATTTTAGTTTGGATTATCAATAATTAAAATTCACATAATGTATTTAACAAATTATTGGAACATTTTAGTTTGGATTATCAATAATTATTGTATTTAACAAATTTAATTATAATACCAAAAATTACTTTCATCGAACTTTAAAGTATATATATTGACCTTTAAAAAAATAAGAAAATCATTTGAAAATATGAAATCACATAATGTACTTCTGGTAATGATATCAGCAACTATTTTTTGCAAAATTGGAACATGAACCACAGGGTTTCGGCAATGACATGACAAAATATCATTTTGATTAATAAAATTTCTTGCAATATTATCATTGCCATAAAATAATGTGGTCGCTTTTTTGCAGCCAAATTAAAATTTGGTTGCATTTGATGTCAAATGCAACCAAGTTCAATATTAACTGTAGATAAAGTTTAATTGCGGTTTGTAGCAAAAATTTAATAGTTGAATTAAACATTTTTTATTAAATTTGAGATAAACATGACTACATTTTAATTAAATGTTAATGTCACTATTCGAATATTTATAGCTAAATATTCAATTATAGTCAAAATAAGTTTAATTTACTGAATACATGTTATATGCAACTAAAAAACTAATTACATAAGTTGAGATATATTTATTAATTAATATAAAATTCTAGGTTTACTAATCTTCTTGAGTATCTTAAAGATAGATATATCTACTATTTCCACTAATTTGTTCTTCTAGCCTAAACGTGACAGCTGTCTCAAATATACCAAATCATGTCACTCAAACATGAAGCACATAACTAATAATTAAACTAAAGCGAGGCCAGCAAGAAGAGGGATCGATCGAGCCTGTAATAATTAAACGATCCACGAGCAATAATTCATGCGTGCAATCTAGTACTCCGGTTTGACTTTTGCAGGTGAGTTTCTTTCTTTGGATTCCAGAATATTTGAGACCGATCGAGATCATCCAAACACGTCCGCGCCTTAGTGTGAGATTCGGCCCAATGAATGCTCTGCTCCACATTTGGCTGCACATACAAAACACCCAACGGATCGAATCGATGTGAGCATTCATCTTTGAATAGTATGAAATTAATTTTTTTATCAAAAAAATTTGAAAAGAAAAGAAGAGCTAGCTAATTACACCCTGCTTGGTTTTAGAGTTTCATGGGTTGAAGTACACTCCAAACACAGCTTGTGGGTCCGAAAAGCTATGTTAGTTTTTAGTCCATGGAACAGGCTTATAATTTAAAAAAGCAACTTAATGAGGCAGATTCAGATAAAATTTGAAGGCAGCAATTAGGCGAACCTTGACATGACGCGCATCCTTTAGTTGAGTGAATGAAATGGTTTCGAAGGGTTGATGTGGAAGAGAGAGAGAGCTGAGAGCAGATAGTTCCTCATACGCATGATTCATCGTGGGCCGACAATGAGGATCGTGGGCTGTACATGCCAGTGCAAACACGGCCGCAGACAACACTTCCTTCATTTCTACTTCGGCTGTGGGAAGTGAAAGGCGGTAGTCTAACACGTCAACCAGCAACAAATCGTGGTCGCCCGGTGTTCCCAAGTGCGAGATGAGGTCCCTTGGATGTCTTCCCATCATCACTTCAAGTGATACAACTCCAAAGCTATAAACATCGCATTTCTCAGTCACCCTCATCGTATAAGCTAGCTCTGCAGACAACATGAATTAAACGATATTAATTAATTAAAGGGGAGTGATTCTCTCCCAGTATTCGCATGTAACGTAAATGACAGGAATTTTTGTAGCGTGCGTGTTATGGAAGAGTAAAACTTGAATGGGTCTGATGTGTTTGCAACATAAGTGCATACCTGGAGCCAAGTATCCATAAGTTCCAGCAACAGCAGACAAATTAGATGAATCAGGCTTTATTAGTCTTGCCGTCCCGAAGTCGGAGACATGTGCCTCAAAATCCAAA
>JAXCLR010034185.1:0-19940 GCA_035584095.1 Annona squamosa | reverse complement strand
ATTTCAATTATTTGTTAATCATCAAAATCAAATTAACCATTCTATTCAATAAGCACATGATCAATAATCTCAACAGTAGTGAATATGGCGTTGTTCTCGTCATAGTTTAATGTGTGATTTTGTAGGCCCACAGTGCTTTAGGTAACCTCTTGTACCAATCTCATTTGTTCTTTACTGTTGTCTACTTGAAGATTCGAATGATGTTTTTATTGAATGCTTCTGCCTGGTCATTCCCTTGTGGATGATATGGCGACAAGAACACTTGCTTGATTCTAAATTTTTGACATAACTGATTTACTTTGTCGTTTTTGAATGGTATGCTATTATCTGAGGTGATTTGATAGGGGATGCCATAACGGTAGATGATTTTGTGCTTGATAAATTCAACCACCTCTTGCGCTTGAACTCTCTTGTAAGCTTTAGCTTATGCCCACTTGGAGAAATAATCTGTGGCATCTAAAATATATAAGTATCCTTTGGATGATGACGAGTTTATCGGACTGATCATATCAAAACCCCACCAAGAGAAAGGTCACGAAATAAGTGTCGGAGACATTCTTGAAGTAGGAATATGATATATATCCTCATGCATTTGATAGGCTTTACAGGATTTTACAAAATTGATGGAGCCTTAGACCATTGTGGGCCAAGAATAGCCCAATGCTCTGATCCTATGATAAAGGTGTCGCCTAGATTGATGGTCACCACATTCGCTGGAGTGTGTCTCTTGAAGAATTTGACATATCTCATTCCTAGCAATGAAGCGGAGCCAAAGACCATAGAAAGCAATTCGATATAACTTGCTTTGAAACATGGTATATTGTAAAACAGTCTTTTTAAGTGACTTTCTTGCATTATGGTCCTCCGGTAAAATTTCGTACTGGAGGTAGTTGATTATAGGGATGTGTCAATCATCATTGCTTGCAAGCGCCTCAGATATACACCTTCCAACTTGGTTCACTTGGGGATCTTAATCATCTTCAAGTCTTTGTACTCGAATCTTCATGTCATCAAGCTCGTTAAAAGCGATAATACTGGCTAATTTCGACAGTGCGTCAGCAACTATATTTTCTGATCGAGGAACGTGCTCGACAGAAATAATTTCAACTTTTGCTAGAAAAGTTTAAGCCTTGTCTAATACTTTTGGAAATGAGTCTAATGTACTTCATATTGGTCATTTAACTGTTTAATAACTAACTCTGAATCTCCAAATATCTGTACAAATAGGATATTTGATTGTAACAGAAGTTCTACATCGATGAGGAAAGCCTCATATTCAGCCTCATTGTTTGTTGCGCTTCTTCCAAGAAAATATGAGTGTGGGAACAATTCTTTATGAGGAGCGACTATAATAATTCCTACGCCAGCTCCGGATAGCTTTGAAGCACCATCAAAGTGCATTTGCTACATTGGATCGCCATTTACATAGAAGCCTTCCTCATCAAGTAGATTTTCTAATATGGAAAATTCTTCTTCTAGTGGATGGGTTGCTAAGAATTCCGCTAACACTTGCCCTTTCATGCTTTTTGGGGTACGTATTGTATGTCAAACTCGGCTAACAACAATGACCATTTTGCTAGGCGTCCTAAAAGCATGGGTTTAGTGATAAAAAATTTGAGAGGATTAGCCTTTGATATGAGTAGGATCTGATGCGCGAGGAAGTAATGCCTTAGCTTTTGCACCACAAAGACCAATGCTAGACAAATTTTCTTGATTGAGGAGTAATTTCGTTTGGCTTGCAACAATTGGTGGCTGAAATAATAGGTAGCTTGTTCTTTGCCTTGGGCATTTTCTTGTGCGAGTAATGCCCCCAATGATTATGAACTAGCAGCAATATAGAGAATCAACCTCTTTCCTTTCACTGGGGTTGTCAAAACAAGATGATTTTGTAGCAATTTTTTAATGGCTTCAAAAGCCCATTGGCATTCCGCATCCCACTAGAAAGTCGTATCTTTTTTTATCAACTTGTGAAAGGGCTAGTACCGGCCGGAGAAGTTGGAGATGAAACGTGGGATATAAGACAATTGGCCTTGTAGGCTCCTAAGTTCTCTGAGGTTTTGTGGAGGCGGCATATTTTGAATTGCTTCCATCTTGAGTGGATCGACTTTGATTCCCCTTTGGCGGATTATGAACCTAAGAAAGTTTCGGGATGATACTCTGAATGCACATTTGAGAGGATTCATCTTGAGATCATACTTTTTTAGACGCAGAAACACTGACCTCAAATCTTCTTTATGCCTATTGTGACCTTCAGATCTTATAACCAGGTCATCGACATAACACTAAGCATGTTTGTGTAACATATCATGAAACATATTTTGCATAGCTCTTTGATAAGTTGTGTTAGCATTCTTAACACCAAAAGGCATGACTTTGTTGCAAAAGACATCCATCGGTGTTCGAAATGTTGTTGCGGCTTCATTTTGATTGTATCTTGAATATCCATCCATGAAGGAAAATGTATTGCACAAGGTTGTGCTGTCGATTAGCAAATTAGTGAAAGGAAGAGGAAATTCATCCTTATGGCATGCTTTGTTTAGATCTCGAAAAATCTATGCAAATATGGATCTGCCCATTTTTCTTTTTGACAGGAACATTGCTAGAAATCTATCTCAAAAATTTGATTTCTCGAATGAATTCAGTATCAATGAGTTTTTCAACTTCCTTGATGATTTGTTCTTTGAGCTCCGATCAAAACCTTCTCAGAGCTTGCTTGACTGGGTTTTTATCCCACGTAATATGCAGATGGTGCATTGCAACCGCGGGGTTGAGCCATAGCATCTCGGAATACACCTAAGCAAAAACATCTTTGAATTCACTCAAAAGCTGCCTTAACAGCACCTTTTCTTTTTTGGCCAGATTTTTGGCAACAAAAATGAGTCTTAGGTTCTCCTCAGTCCTGAGATTGAATTCCTCACGTACATCACTAGTAGGTTGCCCTCTATCCTCGATGCAGGTGAGGCGTCCTCTGGTTCCATTAATGCCTATTCATCATTGCTGGAGTCCTCACTTGCAGAGGTGTAGTCGGTGGTAGCGAAGTCGATGTCTTCTTCTTCTTTGTACCCAAGGTTAAGTCTTTTGTTACCCTTTTGATAACTAGGAGGTCTTTTAAATAACAGGACAGGGATGTCACTTCCAAGGTCTGATAGATGTGGTTCGTCGAGGTAGAATCCCATCAAGTCCATGATTTTCTTGTTTTTTTTGCTATAGCAATCAAAATTTCATTTCTTGAGCTTAGCAATGGGCAAGTAGGAGGATTTATTAGCGCTACCGTAAACTTTGACATATTCTTTTATAAAATATTTTTTGGCAAAATTTTCATCTTGAGGTCCCCGCACACTTGGAGTAGATATATTAAATCCCACGACCATTGCTAAAACCTCATCGAGCACTTCCCTAGGTTTTTGGTTTTGGTGAGCGGCCTCGGTGGCCATTTCGTCACTCTCACAGTAAAGTAACTTGGCTTCCTCACTGGCCTGGTTCCGGAATCTCCAAAGAGCTTCCAGATCCACCTCAAATCTAGGGGAATTAGCTTGAGGCAGTTTAGCAACCTTTTTCAGGACTTCTAGGCCCAAGTAGAACCGTGAGCCTGTAGTAGTGTTGCTATAGCTGGTAGGAGGTGATATGGCTGCCCCTTGTCATTGTCATGGTAGTGGCTACACTAGATCGAAGCTCATATTTTTAAATTTGGTTTGTAATTGAGCCCTTGGTTCTGTTGCCCCTCGTCCATGACCGCATTCTTGGCCACGACCTCGACCTTCCATCTTCCCATCCCTTAGGAATATGTCTATCCTTACTGAGGTGGGGGGAGCTTGAGATACCTCCTGCTGACCTTCTAATCTGGTCGCTTTGATTGCTTTCATTGAAGTGTTGACAGCAGATGCCAAGTCATAATACTTAGCATCAGAGTAAAATGATTTCGCCATTGTGAATGACTTATTGTGAGCAATTATTGCTGTGGAGCCAAGGCCTCCCTAGTAACAAGTTATATGAGGTCGGAGCATTAATCACAAAGCATGGGATTTCGGCGCAGAAGTCTTCTATGCTTAGTTTGAACTCAATTAGGCCCATGACCTTTTGAGTCCCTTGATTAAACCTATTGAATCACCACACTAGTGTCTTTTAATGCTGATCGATCATGATTCTGTTAACTAGTTCACTGGCCAAGTTGCTCGTAACATATAAATGTCGATTGTGATTAATGTCTCCAAGCAACATATCCTCATCAATGAATGAGATGATCTCATCACATTCAGTGGCGTCGACTAGGTAAACAAGATGGACATTCTCGTCTGTTAGAGCACTAACTAGTGCATCCCAGGCTTCTTGCGACGACTGCAAGGCATCATAAATACTGAGTTGAGCAGAGAGTCGCTGCAAGTGTTCAAGCACATCGTAGCTCACTGAGGACTTCCCATGATTGGCTGGTATGTGCTGCTTTGGCTAAGTATGAATTTCTTGCGTCGGGGCTTTACCCTTATTTTCTGGTGTGATTTGACCAAATCGAAGGATTGCAAGAATGTCCTCTTCAACTTGCACCATGTTGCAAGAGGCATAGTCTTGAATGTTCGTAGCTAATGTTCATAATACGTCTGAGAAAAATGACTGTACTTTTGGGATTTCAGGAAAATACCCACTTATTGACTTGATGCACTAGTGAACTATGATTCCTTTTTTATCAAATTGTTGGTTGATTATTCTGCAGTTTATCCATCTCAAGATGTAGTCATACTGAGATTCTCCTGATAGGGGGTGCATGACTTTTATAATCTTTGGAGAGAACTTTGTTTCATATTCGTGGAATCTTTAAATAAACATATCAATGAACTCTTTCCATGAACCAAATGCTTCTTCGGGGATTGAGGAGATCCAGAGAAGAGTGCAATTATCATGGGCCAAGCTCAAGACAAAGTGTCTGAGTGCAAAATCTTCTGTCTACCCCATTTGACAGACCGCCAGCGAATAATCATACAAGTGCAGCAATGCATACTTATGATTCTCATGGAATAACTGAATATGTGGCCAATCATAGCTTAACTCTCTAGTTAAGAAAATGAACACTCGAAGGATGGACGCATCATTTAATTATAGTATGTGCAGGACTTGGAGTTGATTTGTCCTCCCAAAAGCTTCGGCGTCGGTAAAAATTGCCTCTTGTTTGAAGCCTTCGTTGCCAACCCACCGGATTGCCTTTACGAAAGTTTTGGCTCCAAATGTCTTGTACCCATTATCAGTCGGAGAGCATACTTCATCTGAAAGATACTTCGTGACCACTTCAGGTTCAGGCAACCATATGGCTAAGGGATCACTCCATGTACTGTCTTTGAGATCATTTACATAATGAGCAGTGGATTCTTGACCGTATTATATTTCTCTCAAGTAATTACTAGAAAACAGCTCTCTTCGCCTTGACAGGAAGCGAACCAAGAACACGTCTATCGAGATGACCCACTCGGTACCAAGACATCACTGATTCCCCCAGTGAGTACCGAAAGTATTCCATTTTGGTTTCCCAAGATGCCTACAGTAGTCGAGATTCTCGTAAATATATGATGATGTGGTTTACCGGTGACATCCCAACTTCAAACTTGGTATAGTTAGGGATGAGCACTGAGGTAGTTCTTTGCTACTTTACAGGTTTGGACGCGGACACATTTATATGATAGAAAGTTTTAGCCTTTCTTTTGTTGCTATCCAGGTCTCAAAACGGACCATCCTTAGGAAACTCACATGGAGTAATGTTCTGCAATTCCTCAAGAATGTATCTTTCTTTTGCTGGTCGAGGTGATCTTCCAGTAAGTTATTAATAGAATGAGAGTAGCAACTCGGGCTGAAGAAAGTCCATGATCAGGAATAGTTGCACCCGTAAGGATTGCCTCAAATGCCTTGAGAAGAAAGGGAGAATGACCTTATCCCTAATTCTTTTATCTTCTCTGTATAGATTTTTGAGGCATCTTTTTGTCCGTCTTAGTCTTGACAGTTTTCGAACTGCTTCCCAATCATCTTTTTCTACCATCTTGACTGTCATAACATTTGATGAGGCTCGCACTGGAGGACTAAGCTTGATAATCCCCTTGTCAATGTAATCATACAATATTACTTGGAGATCCTAGCACTTCTTAGTGGGGTGACTGACATATCGGTGGTAACTGCAATATCGCTGATGAGAAGTACGTCCAACTTCTTCTAACCTTTTTGGGGCGGGCAACTCGAATAGCCCAGTCGACATGACGTGCTAAAATAGCGTCTCCACATCATCTTCCCCGAAGGCGTATTGGATTTCCTCTCTTCGGAATGGTTTTGCAGGTTGCTCTTTTGCAGGCGGCTTTGCTTTATCTGGTTGTTTCTTAACCCCTGTGGTGTTCGCAGAGGTCTCTTCAGATTTCTTTTTCTTAAATGTGGCGATTGTGGATGACTCCTTCTTCAAGGCTTTTTGCTGAAACAACAAATACTCTTTTCAACAAGCTTCTGTGGCTAGGGCCTGAAACGTACTTAGTTGTTCATTCATTAGCAAGGAAATTTCCATTTTGATGTCATTCTGATAAAGATTGACTTTCATTGCCTAAGAGAGGGGTGCTTGACACTGGTTAGCAGCCCTCTGCCAACTGGTGATGTAGTCTTCAATCAGCTCATCCTTCTTTTGGGACAAAATTGATAATTTTGATAGTTGTACTTCTCGTATAGTATCAACGAATAGGGAGGTGAACATTTTCTTCATCTCTTCCTATTAACACACCGAGACGGTCGGGAGAGATATGTATCACTGGAAAGCATCATTAGAAAGGGTATTGGGAAACATTCGAAGATAAAAATTTGAATGGTATGCCCAGTTACCCATGGCATAGTGGAATGAAGCTAGGTGCTTTAACGCACTCTCGGTCCCATCGAATTAGATCTTCGGTGGCTTCAAATCCCTAGATAGCAACTCCGCTTCAACCTCTGGGGGATAAGGCTTGTTGATTGTCATTGTAGGAACCCCAATAAGTAGAGGTGTCTGGCGACAAATGCATTTAGCCACAAGCTGATGTAGCATCTCCTTGTGCATGACAAACCCGGGTGCAGATCCCATGGGTGTGTTTACCCATGCGTCTTGAGTTCGAGGGGTATTGATACGCAGATAATTGAATCGCAGAAAGCCTTTTTCCTATTATGTATTTTTATTTTCCTCGGTCCGCTGCTTGATTGGTTTCTCTAGCTAATGGATTGATTAACGGTTCCTTGGTGATAGCGGCTGATGGGAACTCATTCTCTTATCACCTGGAGTTTCCATAGCCTGTTTCATACGCTTAATTTCCTCTTGGAGATTATGAATGAGCTGAGACTTGGGTGTAAGAACTTATTCTTCTTCACCCACCAAGTAAGAGGCTTCAAATTGGCCTCTTAAGAGAGTAGCCCTAATACCTTCAGGATGAGAGAGGCTGCAGAATGGCGATGTAATGGGCATTGCGGTTGCCTTTGACTGGGTCAACATCTTTGAAGCTTTTGAAGTGCTTGTGTGGCACCCCAAACCGCGGCGTCCACATAGTCCTTACTTCAGGATCTTGTCGATTGGTAAATGTGAGTCAGGATTGTTGCCCTGATCACGCGGAGGGTTCTTAATTGGATCTCGTCCAATTTTTTCTTTTTTTTTCATTCGTCACTTAAGCATATACTATATTCATAATAAGCTCATCCATATCATCATAAAACCATTCATATCTTCTTTTTATTGAAATAATTCACATAAGTATAATCATGTTTATAATATCCATAAAACATGTATTCAACATGATTATCATACATATGTCCCTTTGGACGCATACATATAACTACAATTAAATTTGCAGGCCATTTCTACCTGGCATCCTTTAAGAGTCAGCTCCATAGCCTGTTTCTCATTTTGAAAATACATATGAGTAGTAATACTCAGTACGCAAGCGTTTTTCTTTGGCAAGTAAACATTTTTCTTTCATTCAAATGCATTTCTCCCCATTTAGTAGGAGACATTTACCAAGTGATCAATTATCAATGGGACAGAAATTTTTTCTTGCATTTCATAAGAATGCAATGCATTCACTCATTCATGACTTTCCTTGTGCCTCCAACCTCTAAGAGGATGCCACCGGCACACAGCCCTTGCGACTTGGCAATAGTGAAGGGGGACCTTCTGATCTGCTTACTACCTTCACCAAAGTCTCTTCTTTGTGTATTATGTTCATACATACATATGCCGGCATGATATGCTCTATAAAGCTTGATAAATCATTTATAAAGTAATTTAACAAGCATTTAGCAATCATTTCAGGTAAAGCATTATAGGAATGACCATCCTTAAATTTAATTCATAAAATATGTAGGCAAACAATTTGCAATCATTTAGAAATATTTTAGAAAGCATATAGCTTGCTTTCCTTCTCAGTCTGTGTCCTCCACCTTTTCCTTTCCTTCCCCTATACAAGGAAAAATGATATTTTATTTAGATTATTTCATATTTTAGATTGCTTCCTATGCATAATTTATAATAATTTATTACCTCGTGCCTATAGAGGTTATCCCATTATAAATATTTGGTCATTATCTCCTTATATGGTTTTTTATCCATAAATTCTTTAAAAATTCCACTCATATATCCTCATAAAATATAAAAAAATCTCAATTTTTCCCAAAAATTACATTATTTACTGTTCATGATTACTGTAGCGACACTGTAGCAAATCACTGTAGCTGTTGCTATTCATCGAGATTACTATACTGTTCATTACCTAGGCTTGATAACCCTAAGATTTCATACACGTGTCTAAGATCGGAGTTTTACAATCCTCCCCCCTTACAATAAGTTTCGTCCCGAAACTTGTTGTTCTTCAAATATTTCATTATGCTTTTTCTGCACAATTAGATATTTATATCCAAAAGCATATTAGCCTTTTCTGGCTTTTGCTAATTCATATGGAGGAAATCCCTCCTCTTTCTTGCCTATCTTTAAATGTATTGGGATTTCAAACAATTCCCTTCATCATTGCACCCCATTTATTTAGCCCCAATTTTTATCATAGGATTAAATATTATCATGCTTATCATACCTTACATACTTGATTCTTTCCTTGCCATTTTATATCCTTGGTTTCTTCTACCCATAGTGTGTGTGTGGTTACATATTGGTATGAATAAGTAACATCTAAATTAAATAATGAATTTCTTAAATTTTAAATCATACCTGTAACCAATTCTTCCTCAGTTTCTTGAGATTCCATCCCGGTGAGGGCTTGGACACGCACAGGGTTGTTGGCTATGGAGGGGACTTTCTGCTGGTCCAACCTTCTTCGAGTTGGAGCTTCTTGTGGTTTGTTCGGGTAGTTGAATGATATATGCCCGACTTGGCCACATATGAAGCACTTGGTCATTCTGCATTCTCGAGTCATATGTCTCGCTTGACCACACTTAAAACATTTCCTCAATCCTTGGAGGCATTCGCCGGAGTGATGCTTATAGAAAGTTTTGCAATGTGAGGTGCTCTTTCCCTTGGAACTGGATTCCTCTTTTCCATCCATTGCCTTCTTATCCTTTCCTCTCTTGGCCTCATTTTTCTTGGGAGCCAAGAAGAATTGTTCTTGAGCTTGCCTAAGCTCTTGGATTCTCATGAATTCTATTTCTAATGCCCTAGCTCTTTCTATGCTAGAGGCATAATCTCTTATGAGTAATGGGGTTAGTCCCTCCCTTAATTAGGGTCTCAGCCCACATTGGAACCTCTGTACCTTATTCTCTGACACATTAGCGATCCATGGTACATACCTAACCAAGGCATTGAATCTTGTTGCATATTCAGTCACCGTCATCTTGCCTTGGTAGAGTTTCTCAAACTTTATCACTTTTTGGCTTTATAAACCTACTAGAAGATACTTTTTATTAAATTATATTAAAAATTCTTGTCACGTAACCTATTCTGCGTGTGGCATGGTAACCAACAAAGTTTTCCACCATTCATAAGTGTCTTTTATCAGCAAATGGGTAGCACATAGAACTTTTTGTTGATCATTGCAGGACGAAACAAAATAACTTTTTGATTTCCATGATCCATTGCTCTGCAATAATCGGGTCTGGTTCCCCAGCAAACTTAGGAGGTCGTTAGGCAAGAAAGGCATTAATAGCCTTTCTATTAGCCACTAAGAGGGCATCTTCTGTACCTCTAGGAAAATTGGAGTTGGCTGATGGGCCGGGTCTTTCTCTATTATCACATTGCAGTGGGGCCTACCAATTTCTTTCCCACATACCTTGTATTATACCGCGGCCTGAGTTTTCCATTACTGCATTGCCTTTTCTACGACTGCAACTATCCTTTCTTTTATTTGCTTTTCTTGGTTAGCTCTCCTTTCTACATGGAATTCAGAGCTAGCCTCTTCTCGTCGTTGACAGGTTCTTGACATCTGTCTTCTTGACTCAGACCTTTTGGTCCATTTACTGGTTTCTCCTACTTCAGGTCAGCTAACTGATTCTCTTATTGGTGCCTTCTCTTTATTCAGCCTAGCTCTGGCTCTTGTAGTTGGCATTTTTTTTTCTATATGCACAAAACTTTGGTTAGTATCATAACATTCTTATAATACTAACATTTATAATATTCATAATATTATTCATATTCGAGCATATATGTCACACACAGTTATATATGTTTCTTACATATATATCATTTCATATCAATTTCATAAAGATATCATAACCTTTTAAACATGTAGATTTAGACATTAGTTCTTTCTTTTCTTGCTTATCTATCAATTCTTGCTCTATACTACTTTTGTGGTATCAGGCCTATCCTTTCATCATCCTTTATTTTCTCCTTCTCCCGCCTATTTACCAATCTTTGTTCTAATACCATCTTCTATGGCGTCCTGAACCGTGGCGTCCACATAGTCCTTACTCCGGGATCTTGTTAATTGGTAAATGTGAGTCAGGATTGTTGTCTTGATCACATGGTGGGTTCTTAATTGGATCTCGTCCAATTTTTTTTTCTTTTCATTCGTCACTTAAGCATATACTATATTCATGATAAACTCATCCATATCATCATAAAACCATTCAATTCATAATAAACTCATCCATATCATCATAAAACCATTCAATTCATAATAAACTCATCCATATCATCATAAAACCATTCATATCTTCTTTTTATTAAAATAATTCACATAAGTATAATCATATCTCTAATATCCATAAAACATGTATTCAACATGATTATCATACATTTGTCCCTTTGGGCACATACATATAACTACAATTAAATTTGTAAGCCATTTCTACCTGGCATCCTTTAAGAGTCAGCTCCATAGCCTGTTTGTCATTTTGAAAACACATATGAGTAACAATACTTAGTAAGCAAGCCTTTTTCTTTGGCAAGTAAACATTTTTCTTTTATCCGAATGCATTTCTCCCAATTTCATAGGAGACACTTACCAAGTGATCAATTACCAATGGGACAAGCCTTTTCATACATTTCATAAGAATGCAATGCATTCACTCATTTATGACTTTCCTTATGCCTCCAATCTCTAGGAGGACGCCTGTGGCGCCCTGAACCGAGATGTCACTTCCTTACCTCAAGATCCTATCGATTGGTAAATGTGAATCAAGATTGTTGCCCTGATCACGCAGCGGGTTCTTAATTGGAATACGTCCAAATTTTTTTTTGTTTATTCATCTATCATCATTCATAACTTGACATGACAATCATCACACATTGTAACATTTCACCTGTAATAAAATTTATCATTTCATTCATAGCATCTTTACATACCTATCATTACACACTCAATCATTGTATATGTTATACTTGCATATATTCAGTGATTAATTCACATGGAACTTAGAACTCTAACTAAGTTCAAATATACATAAACACGTAGCATATTTTTATGCCTTCTACAGTGAAAGTTTTCTTGACTTAAACAACACATTTTACATCCATACATTCAACCATATCATATATAAAACTTAAAATTCTAATCAAGTTCAAATACTCCTTAGCTAACCTTAGCATATGAAACTTATAATATCTTTCCATTTCTTCAATAGATGACTTCTGTTCCTTTGCCAAGTCTCTTCTTTCACCTATCTATGGGTTTGAAAAATGAAAACATGAGTGACAACTAGGTAAGCAAGCATTTTATCGTTAGGGCAAGGCTTTTTGACAACCTTGTTCATAAACATCGGGAATACCTTGTTCCCGAGGACATATATATGTCCTGAAATATCATTATTCATTAAGCATTCATGCAAAAAATCAGTTACAAGCCACGTGTGGACCTGTTAAGGTAAAACATACACGTTTTAACTTCTCTGATGGAATCCCTTTAATTCTTATATAAACATTTAAATCATCGTTTGCTAGTAGATGTTTTAATCCAAAACAACATAAATCCTTAGGCAAAGGAGATATCTCATGTCTCAAAATATCATTAACATAAACCATCATAAAATCCTTTAGCCAAGAGACATTTTATGTCTCAAAATATTTTTCACATAGCCTCATTTGGCAATGGACATTTATATGTCCTAAAACATCAATCGCATAAGCCTTTCTCGGCAAAGGACATTTTTGTGTCCAAAAATATTTTTTTTCATTATAAAATCCAACATATTAATAGGGGACATTTTATGTTCATAAACCTTTATCATTTAAGTTCTTTAGAAATGGACATTCTTATGTCCATAAACATTCTTCATTTAGGCTCTTTTAGAAATTTCTTTTCATAATTCCCCATATTGGGGCTTGTTTATAACAAACAAGGCAAACAAAATACGTAAATCATTTTCATAAATGTATTTGCATAAACACATTTTCTTTAATTCTTATTATTTACACTTCTATGTAAAACATCCTTTTTTAGAGTAACTTATGCATATTAGCTCATAAGAATCCAATTTAGGATAACTGATTATATAAATGCTTTTTAACCCAATCTTTGAGCCTTTGAAAAGCCAAACGCATGCAAATGTGTTTCTTTTCATCCAGTAGTGACACTTAGCAAGTGATGATGTTACCTTTTGGAAGATAATCCTTAATAGCATGCTAGCCAGGTGGTTGCTCAATTATCCTGCTCCCATCTTAAGGAGGGAGCCGCCGGCAATCCTGCCATCCCTTAGCGACTTTGTTATATGTAGAGTGGGCCCCGGTCATCCCAACTGTGCTCTACAACCGGCCTGTTTCTTGTACTAGTGCACTTTACGATATTATGACGGAACGCAGTTCGTTTGGTTTGAAGAACCACAGACTGCAGCCTCATGTCCTTTTAAACCGGGATCACAGACCGCAGCCTGCATCCATATGCACAAAAATCTTAGACCGAAGTCTATATTTAAGAATAATTTTCAAAAACACAACATAGACCGCAGTCCGTGTCAACTTGTAAGCAAGCGCACCCACTTTAACAAGTTTTTATTTGAAATCTAGCTTTATGATAACCTTCCTTAAGTTCCTTTAGAAATGTTTTGAGTAAAATATTTTGATAAATATTTGAAATGTTTGGGAACAATACATCTTAAAATCTTTTTAATAAAAGAATTTCAAATCCTTTGAATTTCCATAATTAAATTATATTTTTCTCTAATATTTGCTTGGTTTCTATCTCAAGACCTTTTGTTTACAAAAGTTATGCAATTATGCTATCTTCTTATCCATAACCTAAAAATTTAATAATTATCCACATATCAATCATTTTTACATAAAGGGAAATTGCACAGTCTTTTGCATGCCATTAACTAACTTGAAATCAAACCATTTTATGAAATCAAGCATAGGAGGTTGGTCATCCATAAATCTCTTTTTAACACATCTGTATAAACATTTTTAACATAAATTTTCTTATCTAAAGAAAATCAAAACTTTTCAAACATCATTTCAATACATATGGACTATGTTCAAAATATCATTTATTATTTAATTATCTTGACCTAGCAAAATAAATCTTTTTCATCATTGTTTATCACGAGTTATTGTAGAAATAACTCAAAATTCATTTACAATCAATATTTTGTGAAAGAGGGTAAATTTCCTTTTTCTTATAAAAAGCTGTTGAAACAATATCATATAGAACTTGCTTGCTTAAAAGAAAATTCTTAAAATCATCCGTATCTAACATGAAATCCTTAGAAAATATTAGCATGGAGAACTTGCTTACTCATAAGCAAAATTTTTCAATTTCATTAACATGAAGCATTCCCATCTTTGGCAGCACTTAGGATAAATTATTTATCTTATGAAATGTCGCTTACTTCCCATGAAGCAAACCTTAAGACTTTTCATTAAAGTCATCATTTTTCAAAGCTTATGGTTTTGCATTAAAGCCGTCATATTCAAAACTTGTGCTTGCCCATTCGTAAAAACATAAACGTAGACATTGCAATCATATCAATCATATAAAAAGAAAATGCATTTTAGAAAGTTTGCTTGCTTATTTGAGATCGCCATAATTCCTTTTCCTTTCATTCTTTTACTTGCCTACATGAACATAATATGATTTTTTATATAATTTTTTTTCTTGTATTTCATTTATTTTTCAACCTATTTTATTTGTATATATCATTTATTCGACTTCTCAAGTCACTATGCATACATTTAGCGTATACGGGTACATTTTTACACATTCCATCGACTAATCACATAACATATATAACCTCATAATTAGGGTCTCCATTCAACCATATAAATTTCATCAATTAACTATCATACATAGGTTCATTAACCTTCATTTATCATTTTTTTTACATTTTTTCCAAAATTCATACATCGGTGCCTGTTCTGAGCGCCCGTTATAACCTTAGGCTTCATTACATAATTCTAAAATTAAAGATTAACCTCATGAAGTGCTAAACAGATATATATTCATGAAATATATCATATTTTCATACATTTTTGCACAAAATCATATTCTATATGTCATTTATCATCCTTGCATGTCCATTCCTTCACATATGCCCTTTTGGCAACATATGCATAAGATATTTCATAAAATTTTCTAAGGTAGAAATTTAATCCATATTTCAGCTTGTTAATTTTCCTTAATTACCACTACATTTAGGGTATTTTATAGAATTTAAATCCACTTGCCATAGGTTTCCAAAATAACAAGTTTGGAATCCGTTTTCACCCGTTTAACGTGTCTTTTGACACATAACCTTAGGCAATTATATAAATCCGAAATTTCAGCATATAATCTCACTTTTATTAATTAATATTTAAGAATTTAACACATATATCAATTTGGATCATTTCTACAAAGGTTTCATATTTTTTTGATTTTTTCTCATACTATCTACATATGTTGAAATCAGGAGTACTAAAATCTCAAAATCTTGAATTAATATTAAATCAAGTAGTTTTGATCTGAAATTTCTATCATACCTTAATAAATACATGAATTAACCAAAATAAATATTTTTGGCATAAAAAATTAAGCATTTATATTTATTTTGGCATTTTTACCTTGCTAGACAGCAGCATCTATTTTCAGTCAGCCTAAATCATGTAAATTATTGGGTATATTTATACCTATAAAAACTTAATTTTTAATTTTTTTTGTGTGATTATCAATATTTATTACATATCTTGAAAAATGTTTAGCCCAAAATTCCTACTATAAAAATTATTAAAAATTATTTTCTACAGCTGATCTTGTCACCCATTTTACCCTGTTTGGGCTAATCTTCTCGGAATTTTAATTTGCAAAGTACTTATCCTTTTAAGATGAAATTTGGATTGTTCCTTAATCACCCCATAATTATTCTTCTAAAAATTTTCATATTAAAATTCATCCTTTTACTATTCCGTCCATAATTTCATTTATAACATCATATATCATTCAAAACTTCACTTTTCATCATCTAAATCATGGAATTTCATACATGCAAGCTAATACCCATTCCATATTCATTCAAAAGCATGTTGAATCATTACTTAAAGATTCTTTAAGCATCCATTTAAAATTTTAGGGTTTAAAACCTAAAATGAAAAGCTCAATCAACCTATATACTTACTTGGTTAATGGAGATCAAACCCTAATCACATGAGCTACTCTTCTCCTCCAATTTCCCTTTGCTTTTCCCTTTTTTTTCTTCTATTTTCCTTCCTCCCTATTGGCTAAGTTTGGGACGTGAGCTGCTAGTTACATGAGATAAAAATCCAACACTCGAAAATTTCCAAAGGCCCTCTCTCTCTCATGTGAATGTGCATGCCCCATGTGGAGCAGGATTTTTTAGCAGTGGGCCCCACTTGTTGCTGCATTTTCACACCCTTAAATGCACCCTTATCTACCTTATGTGTTGGCACATTACAGCCAAATAAAATGAACTTTTACCATTTTACAAAAATCAAAAATCTGCCCAAAATCCTAGCCATCCAAGTGCCCATGCATTCACGTCCAGCTGTTGTCAATTTTCCAACCATTTTTCATTATTTGTTTCAACCCTAATTTAAGGGTAAATTATACACTTAATTTTCCTTTAATCCATGTATAAATTTGGTGTAAAAAATTATCAAAATGGCAGCAATAAACCACATTTCTGCACGTCAATAGCTCCCATGAGCTATACATTTTTTTCCACTTTCATTCAACTGCATATTAATATTTTTATTGCTTACCTTGGACACCTCGCCTATGCTCACTTGAGCATCCATAGCTCCATCAATTGTGATAATTTATTGCTGAGATTTTATTTGGATATTTTCATTTTATATTAATGCATAAAATACCTTAGAAATGGCTTGCACTTGACACCTCCAATGTCATTAAATTCATGCACTCATGCTTTGTACTCTAACATTAAATGTAGTGTACTTTTGTGGTGCATGAGTCAACCATATACACCTTTTCTAATGTAGGAATTTTTCCCACATAATTTGCTTAATCTAAACCTTCTAAAATGTGCATCTCAAAATTGCGTTCAACCGTTTTGAATTTCATTTCAATCCGATTTTCCTAGCTCCCGTTATAGCCATTTAAAGTTAACGGTTGAAATTGAAATATAATCAATAAATCATTAATCCAATTTCATCAAGAATTTTTATAACCCAATAATTTCATAATATCAAGCCCAACATCATCATCTTCCATCACAAATTTCACTTGAATCCGCCTTATAGGTGTTGAGATATCAATTTTCTAGTGTTTTCCAACATATTTCCACAATTTCCATTTTAATCTTCATTAATTAAATCATGGAAATCAAGCTAAACATTCATGCCACATTAGCATGTTTTAATCCTCATCATGCCCCTTTAGTCACCTTAACTCATATTGGGCTTCGGTAATAAAATTTTTAATCACCATTCTTAATTGAAAGATATCACAAAATTCTAAAATCATCCAAAAATTCCATTTAATCATATATAAGTCACATGTACATGTTCAATGCACACATTGAATCTTACTTAAGTTGGGGTTTCACAAAGCCATCGGCACATAGCTCTTATGACTTGGCAATAGTGAAGGGGGATTCTCTGATCTGCTTACTACCTCCACCAAAGCCTCTTCCTTGTGCACCATGTTTATACATAAATATGTCAGCATGACATGCTCTATAAATCTTGATAAATCATTTAGAAAGTAATTTAACAAGCATTTAGCAATCAGTTCAGGTGAAGCATTATAGGAATGACCATCCTTAAATTTAATTCATAAAATACGTAAGCAAACAATTTGCAATCATTTAGAAATATTTTAGAAAACATATAGCTTGCTTACCTTCTCAATCTGTGTCCTCCACTTTTTCCTTTCCTTCTCTTATACAAGGAAAAATGATATTTTATTTATATTATTTCGTGTCTTAGATTGCTTCCCATGCAAGATTTATAATAATTTATTATCTCATTTCTGTAGAGGTTATCCCATTATAAATACTCGGTCATTACCTCCTTATATGAATTTTTATCCATAAATTATTTAAAATTTTCATTCATATATCCTCATAAAAATATAGAAATAAATCTCAATTTTTTCCAAAAATCACGTTATTTACTGTTCATGGTTATTGTACGAATCAATGTAGCATGGGTTACTATTCACAGAGATGTGATTACTGTTCATGGAATCCAAAAATTGATATTTTTTTTAAAAATAAAAAATACCATGACATAGCTTATACTTAATATATCGTGAAAAATTTTATACATTTTGAATTTATCATCATTTGCTTGGCTAAAACTATCACTTTCTCCATATACTAAAAATCAACATAAATTCACTTAAGCATAATCCTTAATTCTAAAAATCATAAAATTAATATATTATCATTCCAACATCATATTTATCATATTCATATATCTCAAATCATCATTTATCATTTTTGAAGCATTATTTACACATATCATATGTTATCTTCCCAAATGCTCTATCTTTGATCCAAATTTTTTATGTTTTGGCATAATTCCAATTAGGCATTACATCTATACTTATTTTTTTATGATCAGGCATTATCTAAACATTTTTTTACCCTACTTAACATCCAAAAGAAACTTGGGTAGAAATCACTTACCCGAAGTGGAGATATGCCTCTTTTTCTCACATTCCCCTCTCTAACTTACTAATTTCTTTCCTTGGCCGTGTGAGATGGTTTAGGGGCTTGGAATGGCTCAAATAGAGCTAGGATTTCTTGGCCCTGGACATTCTCCTTGCTGCCCTATTTATAGTGTTGAGTTTTTAAGAATTTAAAATTTACCCCTAGCTTTGAGGTATTTAATTATAAATTTGTATTTCTTTTTAATTTTAAAAGACGCTTTGAGCCATGTGCTGCCCACCTTAGGCCTACTCCAGCCCCCCTATGCAGCCCTATTTTTTATCTATTTTTTTATTTTTAAAATTATTTAATTTAGGCTAAATAAAACTTAGTCGTTCATTAAAGATGAGGTTGATCATGGACCATTGATTTTGGTCAATTCTCCATTTGCCCCTTCTGCAGCAGCCATTTTATTTTATTTTATTTTTTTATTTTTAATTATTTATTTAAATAAAAAGTCAAAAGCTATTTAATAAAAAAAGTTATTTTTTATCATCATTTGACGTGTCATCTTGACCCTTGATTTACGATTTTTGATTAATCTTGGACTACTCATCATGTTCATCATCATATTTTGGTCATCTATAAAAAATTTCATCTCAATCCGACATCCGGATTACAAGATATGAATTTTTCTTTATTTTCTTCACAAAAATCCATAAAAATTCAAAAATTATTATTTTAATCCAAAAAGTAATTTTCTTCTTTAGTGGGAGGCTTCCTTTTTTTCTTTTATGATTAAGTTAATCCAAAGTAATTAACTTAACATATTCCTTAATCCCACATTTACTATTCACATTTTACTATTCATCTGAATTTCATAATTAATTATTTTATCCTCTATTCCCACATATTTTCATACTCATAAATATATATTTTATTAATATATTACCTAGGATTTATAACCCTAGGGTTTTATACACGTGTCTAAGATTGAGTTTCACAACTTGGCTGAGTGAGGTCCACCATGTTGACTTCCGTCGTTTGGAGGAGATGCCTTCTCCTTTTAGCTTCTCTCTTGGGGTGTGGCATCCAGTGCTCTCCTCGGGACGAGGCCACGATAAGCACATAAGTCATATCCTCCCTCAGTCTGATCAATGAGGTGAATTGATTTTTGTGTATAAAATTTGGGATCAGCCTGAGTATTGAACGTTGGTACGTTGTATGGTGCTTGTGAGGATACTGCCACTCGTTAAAGAGTCTTAGCTTTTGGGATGCTCTAGATTTGCAAGCATTCTGCAGTGACTTCTTTTGCAGCCTACCCCTTTGTTGGGGGTGTGAGTGTTGGAAATATATGAAAAATAAGCTAAGTCTATGTTTTGATGATTAACAAATCAATTTGAATAAGTCTTGGTTACTAACATATTTGTGGAAGTGATTAAAGGATATACATTTGAAGAAAATGAAGCATGGCAGGATAA
>JAXCLR010034093.1:0-19957 GCA_035584095.1 Annona squamosa | reverse complement strand
ACGTAAAACGTCCACTAATGAAAGATAATTTTATGTAAATGTCTTTGAACATTAGAAATGTTCATACAAGATTAAAAAAATTAATTAAAGAGGGTAAAATGTATATGTTTTGCCTTAACAAGACCACACATGACTTGTGAATGATTTTAAGAATGATCTTTTATGAAAATGTTCAAGGATATGGAATTGTCCTTATGAACAAGGATTTTATGATAACGTTTTAAGACATGTATTTGTCCTCAAATAAAAAGGAATTCAAGATGTTTAAGAAAAAGGTTTTAAAGAAAGTCTTGCCCTAAAAGATATAATGCTTGCTTATTGAGTTGTCACTCACGTTTTGTTTTCCCAAAGCTTAGACAGGTACCAAGAAATTCAAGAGGTTGCAAACCTAGGCAATGGAGGAAGGTATGTGATGGTAGTCATGATGTATGGATAGCATGGTTTAAAGTGCTAAGGTATGTTTATGTATATATAAACTTAATTAGAATTTTAAGTTCCTTGTGCATCAATAAATGAATGAATGTAAGGAATGAAAATGTTATGATTTAGTTAAGAAGACTTTCATTGTAGAAATTATGAAGAGATGCTACGAGTGAAATAATGAAATTTATTACAAGTGTATTGTTGCTTGTATGATGACGGTTGTGTAAAGTAATGAATGATGATAGATAAAAAAAAATTGCACGAGATCAAATTAAGAACCCATCGTGTGATTAGGGCAACAATCCTAATTCACATTTACCAATCAATAAGGTCTTAAAGTAAGGAAGTGACGTCTTGGTTTGGGGTGCCATAAAAAATCTTTCATTTACAATCATTCTGGAAAGCAACATTATACCCCTTCGGGAAAATATTATGACAATGTGATGAATGCATTATGATTTCTGAGAATGGAACCTAGCTAGGCGACCATCCGTCTTCATCTCTCCCATCCAGGAAGGCGCCGCCCACCCTTGGCCTCTCTTAGAGACTCGGTCACACCAAAGGGAGACAATTAATCCACTTGCACCTTTAAGGTGGACCTCATGTATTGTGCACGTGAATTTATACATGACATGCTAGCATGATTTTCTTTGCATAATTTTTTAAAGCAGTAATTTTCATATTTAACAAAACTATTATCTAAATCAATTATCAATACATAGTGAACTAAGGAATGACTATCCTTAAAAAACATAGAAGTAAATTTCAAATAACATTTGTTAAACCGATAAAAGCAGTTAAAACATCATTTGCAAATATTTCAGAGTAATTTAAGAAATAGAAATTATTTTAAAAATTGGCTTGCTTACCTTGTTCACGAGAGCTTTCTGGGTCAACTTTTTCTTTTCCTTTGCCTACACATTAAAGAATGACATAACATTCATGTAAATTCTATTTTCTTGCATTCACTTAGTTTTTCTATCCATTTTCATAAATATTCATAGCCTGCTTGAATCCCAAGTCGGGTATACGTTCATAACATACCTATATATCAATCATTCATTACATCAAACATTCAATTCTTATATTTAGGGTAACATTTGCACATGTCATAACATATTCGTTAATCACTCATTGGACATCATATGAAGTGATAAACTTCCAACATATCATTTTTCATATATTTTTCATATTTCACATGTTGTGCTCATTTTAAAGTACCTGATTTATGTCCTAAACCCCATATATTAATCTCAAATTTTGGGGTTGTCTAAACAGAAATACGTTTCCCATATTTCCATTATATTTTTATACATTTCTACATTTTAACAATTTACATAACTCATTTATTATTTTATCATACTCATTATTTCACATATGTTCATTTCTTAACACATAATTCATGTGTTTCTTAAAATTTTTCAAATCAGCAACTTGGCTTCTAATTCAGCATGATTATACACCTCAATTAACACTTTATTTAGTGTATTTTCACTAATTTTTAATTCATTAATTACAGGTTTCCAAAATAGCAACTTTGGGATCCAATTTTTTACACTTTAACGTCTCTTTTGATACTCAAACTTAAACAGATTTTTAACCATTTGATTCCAGCAATTGATACCACTTTTCTTAACCCAAATTGAGGGTATGTTCACATATTTAAAGTCCATATATAGGTTGCTTACAAAACAGCAACTGTTCAAGCATGTAGGGTACCTTTCTACACCCCTTTGGACGTCCACCTATTAACTCTTTAAAAATTCGATTTTGATCAGTCCTCGCTAACCCCCTTTTCACATCAAAAGTACCCTAAATTTAGGGTATTTTACCCTATAATTCATCCATAATTTATTTGAACTATGTCATGTATCATTTTCAACAATTAAACATGAAATTCAGGTCTTAAGAGTAACCCTAATTAGTCTTCCTTCTAAAATTCATAAATCATGCTAAATTCAACATATATTCAACATCTAAACATGAATTATCATGTAATCATATCAACTTAATAAAATAGCAACAATACACAAAAATTCTAGCAAGTTTAAGTTAGTTTAAGAGCTCATACTTAACACTAATCACCCTCTTCTTCCATTTGAACTCTTAATTATATACTTACTATTAAATTTCCATTTAATATCCTTATTAAGAGCATTATAAATCCTCATGTAAGGATTCATAATGACTCATATTTACATCTCATAAATTAAGTTAGAAAAACTAGATTAAAATCATTCAAACTCAAACATGTACTTACTTGGATTGAATAGCACTTAAACTCAACTTCTTAAGCTAATTTCCTCAACTTAATTCCTCCTTTCCTTTTCCTTTTTCTTTTCTTGTTCTTGGCTTGAAAGGTGCTGGGTGAGGGGAACATGCACTGCTGGAAAAGAGAGCTCAAAATCCTTGAAATTTGCTAACTTCTCACACCATACATTTGTGATTATTCTAATGCATTTTTATCTCCTTAGCTGATATGACAATATGTAGTCCATTTAAATTACATTTTTCTTAATTAAAAATTAATCGATTATCCAATGCATTAAACATCACCAATCTATCCGCTAGATCACGTTCCATGTAGCTGCTGCTTTTCCATTTTTTCTAACAAATTTTGCAATCTTTTTAATGCACATTTATATACCCTACTATGTGGGCTAATTAGGCATGCATTTAGCATTTTTAGAAAATTTTAAAAAAATCAGATTTATGGTTGTTTAGATAGTGCACATTTGCTGCTTCATTTTTGATGTGCTTGTACATGTCCACTGTCAGCAACTAATTTTCACATTTTTCACCATGGTGCAACTTTAATTAATTAGTGATTCAATTATCTAGTTATGTAGCTCACTTAGGGTCATTTTAGCATAATTTAAAAAATTAGAAAATATCATAAAAGCTACTAAACTGTCCACATCACCTACCTGACATCTTGCTGTCCATTTTTCATTTCCTTTCAATGATCCAAATCTACCACTTTTAATCACGAATTTTTACTTTAATTTAATTCACATTTATCCTCATTAACTCCTAGCTGACTTTGGGCATATATTTTATTAAAAAATGTTTCACAAAATCCCACTTAATGGGTTGTTTGGACGTCCATAGCTGCCACATTATCTATACTCCATTGAGCTATTTAATTTAGCATTTATTTATGAGATAATTGCAGAAATTTTTTCATTTTTAGTAATTCATAAAATAGCCTATAATTTATCTCCTTTTGATACCTCAATTTCGTCTTTATTCATTTGATTATTTTACTCATTTTTATCATAAATGTTAATCACTTTTTGGGATGAAAGTTAAAACCATTGATCCCAATTTCATGCAAGCCTAATCCCATCGTAATTTTCATGATCAAATCCTTCCATAACCTTGATTTCATAATTTTAATCGTCCATTTCAAATTTCATCTCAATTCGATCTTTCTAGCTCAAGTTATGATTATTTTAAATTTTGGACAGTGATGATCAATTATCATCAAAATTTTCAAAATATAAATTTCTCATGTGATTAAGCATAAAATTATATGCTTCCACCTCAATTTTCACCTTAATCCACCTTAAGGCCATCAAGTTATGAATTTTTCAATATTGTCTAACTTGGCTCTATAATTAGCTTCTAATTTTCATTAATCACATTATGAAATTTAACTAATTTTTTTATGGCATACTAATTTTCATCCATCCTCATTGTGTTACTTCAATCATATTAATTCACATTGTCTTAAATTGTTAAATTTAAACAACATTCATAACTACTAGCCTAATTGTAATAAATCATAAAAATTACAAATAATTCATTTGTGAATATATTATTCATATATAAATCATTCAAGTGCATATACATGATTCCTCCTTTGATCAAGTTTTCACAATCCTCCCCCTTTATAACAAGTTTCGTCCTGAAACCGTCTATTCTTTAAATAACTGAGGGTATTTCTTTTCTACTTTTTCCCTTAGTTTCCATGTAGTTTTACCTTCGGAATAACAATTCCATTGAATATTTATATATTCTATTTCTCTATTACGAAGCTTCTGTATCTTATGAGCCAAGATTCTAATGGGTCTTTCATCGTAATTCAAATGATCTTGGATCAGTAGATTTTCTGCTACTGTGGTGCCCCAAACCCGAGCGTCACATCCTGAGCCTTACCTCAGGATGGTATTGATTGGTAAACGTGATCAGGATTGTTGCCCTGTCACACACGGGTCTTGTCGGATATTTATCCTATTAAATATGGTCATGTAAAAGTTTATATAATAACTCATGTTCTCATAATTTATTCTCATAAAATTTCTAAGTCATTTAACCTCATTCATTATATACGAACATGTTGTTCAGCGACATCTCATCTTTTGCCTAAATCAGATGTCACTGCATGTGCAAATCACAGTCATCCATATAAAATATTCGAATAGTTTACATCTATTCATCATAAAGCACTGCATATATTTTTACAACAATTTCACATAAATTTCATAACAAGAGTTTTTCCATGAATTCCTTAAGCGGGTGCTCACTCCTTTGTCATGTCCTATCCTTTACCTGTCTTTGGGTTCGGAAAACAAAATCGTGAGTCGAAACTCAATAAGCAAGCTATTCGCATTTTACAGGCAAAACATTTTAGGCATTATTTTGCATTTAAAATCAACTTAGAAAGCATCTCATACCATATCTAAAGATATATCTTAAAACATAAAATCTTGTACCGATTATGGGTCTCATATGCATAATACCATATGAACACATGAACATAAATACCATAACTCCCTTAGGATGGAAGCTAGTCAGGCGACTGTCCGTCATGTTAACTCCCATTTCAAAGAGGGTGTCATCGGCCTTAGGCCTGTTTCAAGCAACTTAGTCACACCAAGGGGGGACAATCAGTCCGCCTATACCCTTCAAGTGGACCCAATAACTTGTGTACATGAACTTTTGCATAAATTCAACTTTAACATGCTAGCATGATTTTTCAATCCAAAAACATTGAGTCGTATCATTTTTCCACAGCATTTATCAAAGAAAGATTTCATAACATTGCATTTGAAGTAAAATATCATTTCAACATCATTTTGCCAAGGGATGACCATCCTTAAATACATTAGAAACAATTTTCATAGTTTCATCAAACAAGTTAAAATAAAAATTGCATTTATGGAAACAATTTAAAAAAGCAAAAATTCTTTAAAAAATTTGCTTACTTACCTGAATTCCTTAGCTTTCCATCACCACTTTTTCTTTACCCTTGCCTACATAAGAATAATATGATTTTTTATATCTTTCCTTTTCTCATATTTCATTTAGTTTTCCAACCAATTCCATAGACATACATCATTTATTTGACTTCATAAGTCATCACACACATACATAACTCATTTTGCACATATTAGTACATTTTATACACATTTCTTCGGCTACCTTCTATCATAACATGTATAACCCCATACATAGGGTATTTATTTTAATCACACAAAATTCATTCAATACTCATCATTCATAGATTCATTGAGCTCACTTTGCCATTTATCCATTTTTTTCCACAATACACACAATGGTGCTTGCTTTAGCACATGTTATTGTCTTAAGCTTCATTAAGCAAATCTCAAAATTTAACGTAAATCATCATACATTCAAAACAGATGTATAATCATGGAATTCATCTCATTTTCATTCATTTTTGCATAAAATTATTTTTCGTAAGTCGTTCATCACTCATTTACTTTTATCCCGTCACATAAGCTCATTTAGCACATACACATAACGCATTTCATAAAATTTACTAACTCATAAATTTAATCCATTTTTCAGGGGTTTAATTACCCTTAATTACCACTGCATTCAAGGTATTTTTATGGGATTTAAATCCATTCAACCTAAGTTTCCAAAACAACAAGTTTGGAACCCGTTTTTCACTCGTTTTATGTGTTTTTTGACATATAATCCTCTGCAATCCCGTTTCACATCGGTTAACCATATTTCATAAAATCTATAAAAAAAAAATCTGTTTTAGGGCATATTTTCCCAAATCTTTTGGGGCATCCCTAATACCTTAAACCTAGGGTAGTTTAACCTATATAACATGCATAAAACATATAATTCCATTTCCATAGTATTTTTAACATAGAAATTAAAAAATTAGGTCAAAATCAACTCTTTGCATGCCATAACTTTAAAAATTCATCACTTAATCACAAACCATCATATATATTGCATGGATATATGATTTATAACTTAATCACATCATCAAACCAAAATAGCAACTTATCTTGGAGATTAGGGTTTATCAACTTGGATTTTCCACTTAATATACATGCATAACTTCAATTCCATCAATCTTAAACTTGAAAATTCATATATAAAACCTAATATCCATTCCATATTCATGCAAAAGCATGTTAAAATACCATTTTACAGATCCTTTAAGCATCCTTTTCATTTTCAAGTTTTGAGTTTAAAATTCAAGTTAAACAACTTAAACCTAATCACATACTTACTAGGTTTTGAACCAAATCAAACTCTAATTCTTTGAGATGCTTTTCTTCTCAATTTCTCCTTCTTTTCTCCCTGATTTCCTTCCTCTTTTTGTTGGGTATATGGGACGTGAGCAGCTAGTTTCTTGGGTGAAAAATCAGCTCTTGGAAATTTTCCAAATCTTCTTCTCAATTCAACATGCATGGGTTTATGTATTCCTAGATTTTTCCAGCTGTAGGGCCCACTTGGTGGTGCATTTTCGCATACATAAATGCTCCCTTATCTACAATATGTGGTAGCACATTTATATCCAAGCAAAATCTGATTTTACCATTTTACAAAAAATCAAAATCTGCTTAAAAAATCCAAGCCGTCCATGCATTCCAACTTGCATGTCCATGCTGCCCATTTTTGCATCCTTTTTTTACAACCCTAATTTAAGGGTAAATTATACACTTAATTACCCATTAATTCATGCATTAATTTGAATGTAAATAATTTTAGCAAAAATTGCAACAACTTAGCATATAAAATCACATTTTCCATCCCCACAAGCTGTCCACGTTTTTAACTGTATGTACTTGCTTTTTTACTTTTTTATTGCTGCAAATCTACATTATTGCTTGCACATCTCATGTACTTTTATCTCAGCAACTTATATACATAATTAAAAATTTAAAAATCACAAATATGCACCAAACAGCCCCTTTGGACGTCCTCTTATTGCCATGACCCCTTATTGCCACCTTAGTTATGCTCTTGTAGCTTCATCATAGCATGCATTAAATGGATGGATAATTTTCACATTTATATATTTCAAATATTTACACAAAATTCCCAAGGGATGGCCTGTAATTGCCACCTCAAATTCCATTCCCATCGTGAATTTACACTTGTACACTGGCATTAATGGAAAGTTACTTTTGTGGAGCATTAGTCAACCATGCTCACCTTTTTCAATGCAGGTATTTTCTCAACATTTCATGCTTAATCCAAACCATTCAAAATAAACATCTCACAATCTCATTCAACCGTTTTAAATTTTATTTCGATCTGAGTTTCCTAACTTCCGTTATAGCCATTTAAAGTTAACGATTGAAATTGATATATGATCAATAAATTATAATTCTCATTTCATCAAGAATTTTCATAACCCATTTATTCCATAATACCATGCCCAACATTAATGATTTCTATTTCAAATTTCACTTGAATCCGCCTTGCAGGCATTGAGTTATGAATTTTTTAATATTTTTCATTAAAGTTGTCATTTATCACATAAATTCCCATAATTCACATTAAATAATGAAAAACAATTTTTCATGATATATTGGCACATTTAATCAACATCAATATGCTCTAATCCCATTGTCTCATTTTAACTCAAAATGATTAATCACATCATTATTACTATTTCAAAACCCTAATTACAATAATTAGCAATAAATCATAAAATATCTTTATAATTCCATAATTCACAAATGAATATCATATACATGATTGATGCATATATATGGGTTCTACATGAGTTAAGGTTTCACAATTAACAGCACATGGGTCGGATCTGCTACATATTTCCAAAGCATAAAAATATGAAAAACATTGTGTACTAAGGCTAATGCTGGAGGTAAAGTAATCCTATAAGCCAACTTTCCAATCTTCTCCAACACTTAAATGGTCCAATATACTTGAAATTCAGCTTATCTTTTTTTCCAAACCTTGTAACTCCTTTGAATGGTGTGACCTTTATTAACACATGCTAGCCAATTTAGATATTCAAATCCTTTCTTTTGCAATCTGTATAACTCTTTTGCTGACTTTGGGCTATGATTATACATTGGCGAATAACTTATACTTTATTTGTCATTCTCTGAGACAAATATGAAGTTAGCTTCTTTTCTCCAACTACATCCTAGTTCAATGGCGTTTGACATCATCGTCCATATAATGCCTCGAATGGAGTCATTTGAATACTAGCCTGATAGCTATTATTATACGCAAACTCAGCTATAGGCACATATTCATCCCACAAACCACCAAATTCCAAAGTACACACATAGCATGTCCTCGATGATCTGATTTACTAGCTCCATTTGTCCATCCATTTGAGGATGAAAAGCGGTACTAAACTTGAGTTGGATGCCAAGGGTTTCGTGCAAATTTTCCAAAATCGAGATGTGAATGCCGTGTCTCAATGAGAAACTATTGACTTAGGCACTCTATGAAGTTGTACTATCTCTTTATAGTAGACTTTGGCTAATCATACTGCTATGTATGTTCTCTTTATGGGTATAAAATGATGAACTTTAGACAACCGATCTACTATTACCCATATAGAATCATTCTCAGTTTGAGTCTTAGGTAGTCATTCAATAAAATCCATAGTAATATTATCTCATTTTCATTTAGGAATTGCCAAGGATTGTAATTTCTCAGATATCTTTTGGTGATCAGCTTTCACCCTTTGGCAAGTTAGGCACTTAGTTACATATTCAGCGATCTCTCTCTTCATATTATTCCACCAATATATTTTCTTGAGATCCTAATACATCTTGGCGCCTCCTGAATGAATGAAAAACAGTGAAAAATGAGCCTCTTTAAGAATTTGCTCCTTCAACTCGGCTGTATTAGGTATGCATAAACGGCCTTTGTACTGACACATACCTTGCTCATCAACAGAAAATTCAGTCAACCCCTTTCTCTTCATTTTCTCCACCTGGGCATGTAAGTCTATATCTTTTTGCTGTGCAGTTTTAATCTGCTCAAATAATGATGATTGTACGTATATTTGTGATAACCTCATTTGAATTCTAAGGGGATATACAATCAATTCTAACTTTCTAATTTCCTAAAGCAATCATTCCTGTTTTGTGATAAGGTGTGCTATGCTGATATTTCTGCTCAATGCATCGGCTACTACATTTGACTTACCTGAATGATATAGTATCTCCAAATCATAATCTTTTAATAACTCAAGTCATCTCCTTTGCCTCGTGTTCAACTCCTTTTGAGTGAAAATATACTTAAGATTCTTGTGATCCGTGTAAATTTCACACCTAGTACCATGCATGTAATGTCTCCATAATTTTAAGGCAAACACCACTGCTGCTAGTTCTAAATCATGAATGGGGTAACTTACCTCATTGGGCTTCAACTGTCGCAATGCATAAGCTATCACATTTCCTTTTTGCCTTAATACACCACCTAAACCTTTTTTTGAAGCATCATTGTATACCATAAAACCTTCATTTCCCTCAGGTAAGGTTAGGATAGGTATTTCTACTAACCGCTGGTTTAATTCCTGAAAACTGCGCTCACATTCTTCAGATCATACATACCTGACTCCTTTACGAGTCAATCTTATTAATAGGGCTGATAATTGAGAAAATTCTTCAACAAACCTTCTGTAATACCTGCTAAACCAAGAAAATTTCAAATTTCTATAATGGTCGTCGACCTTTGCCATTTCAAAATTGCCTCAATTTTTTGAGGATCAACCTAAATCCCTTGTTCTGTTATTATATGAACCAAAAATCCTACTTGTTTCAACCAAAATTCACATTTCTTTAACTTAGCATACAATTTCTTTTTTCTTAGCCTTTCCAATACCTTTCACAAACGAAACTCATATTCTTTCTCTGTTTTAGAGTAAATTACGACGTCGTCGATAAATACTACCACAAATTGATCAAGATAGTCCCGAAATACCCTATTCATCATATCCATGAATACAGTAAGGACATTAGTGAGCCCAAATAGCATCACTAAAAATTCATAATGTCCATATCTAGTTCGAAAAGTTGTTTTGCAAATATCGATAGGGCATATTCTTAACTGATGATACCCTGACTGTAAATCAATCTTAGATAAAGTGGTTGCTCCTTACAATTGATCAAACAAATCATCGATCCTAGGCAGTGCGTATTTATTCTTTGCTGTGACCTTATTTAATTCCCTGTAATCATTGGACAGCCTCAAACTTCCATCCTTTTTCCTTACAAATAATAATGGAGCTCCTCAAGGTGATACAATGAGTCTAATAAAATCTTTATCAAAAAGCTTATGCATTTGAGTCCTTAGCTCATTCATTTCAACCGGTGTCATCCTGTATGGAGTCTTTGATATCGAAGTGGTACCCGGTATGATGTTTATAGTCATATCTATCTCTCTTTGAGGAGGTAATGTGGTCAATTCCTTTGGAAATACATCAGGAATTTCTCTAACTACAGGAATTTGATTTATTTCTACCTTCATACCTTTTCCACATTAACTGATACCCGATAAGCTTGGCACCTTTGGCGGATCATTTTAACAGCTTTTAAGGACGATATTAATATCATAAAATTTTCAGGCTGTCTTAGCTTTCCAATGGCTATCTTTTTCTGGGACTACTTCCAATTGTACCTTATTATTTTTACAATCAATCATAGCTTCCCATTGACTCAGCCAATCCATACCCAATATTACATCAACTTCCGTCATAGGTAATAGGATCAAGTTGGCATCTAAAATCAACACTCTTATCCTAATTGGGCATGTTTTGCATACTTGGCTAGTACTGGCTAATCTATATACAGGGGATTCTATGTGAATTATCTCAATGGTTTCCTTTATCGGTAGTTCATGAGTGGCCACAAATTGGCATGCTATGAATGAGTGACTAGCACCAGAATCAAACAAAACAACTGCCGAATTTCCTAAAATATAAACCATACCTATCACCACCTTCTCCTCGTGTTCCTGAGACTCTGTCCGAGTCAAAGCATGCACATGTACCGGATTCGTGGTAGTTCCCTACTTATTCGCTGTTTCAGGTATCCTGAGTTGTACAAGTCTTCCACGACCTGGTGACATTTTTGCCTTATTTGGACAGTTCGAAACGACGTGTCCTGTTTGGTCACAAATATAATATTTAAAGACCTTTACTTCACCCGTTCTGCATTCCTTGGCTATATGGTCTACTTGTCCACATTTATAGCACCAGTTTAATCCTTCTAAATACTCGTCTGTATGTCGCCTTTGACATTTTCTGCAAAAAGGCGAGAGTTTCTTCTTTGGGGTTCCTCTTCCCTTCTTCACATTTCTTTTCTTAACCCTTTCTTTTCTTAGTTCAATTTTCTTTGTTCCAAAGTTGAACATCTTTGACCCAAGTCTTAATTCCTGTGTTCTTATTGCCTCAATTCCAATGCTCTTGCCCTCTCGAGACATGAAACATAATCCTTAATTAGCAAAGGAGCAAGGCTTTCTTTGAGGTACGGCCTTAGTCCTTGCTGGAATCTTTGTGCCTTATTATTTGGCACATTGGCAATCTAAGGCACATACCTAACTAAGGCATTAAACTTTATGGTGTATTCAATGACAGACATCCTTCTTTGATAAAACCTTTCAAATTCTCTCACTTTCTGACTTTGTAATCCAACGGGGAGGTATTCCTTGTTGAACTCCTCAACAAATGTCTGCTAGAACACCTCTTCTAGTCGTGACATTGTGACCAACATTGTTTCCCACCATTTATGTGCATCTTTGATCAATAAATGTACGGCGCACAATACCTTCTGTCAATCGTTACACAGAGAGATTCTGAATAATTTCTTAATCTCTGTCATCCATTACTCGGCTTGTATCGGGTTAGGTTCTCCTGAAAATTTTGAGAGTTGCTAAGCCAAGAATGCATTAATCAGCTTCCATTAGCTGATTTTCACCTTCTATAGGTGCTGTCGTGTGAGTTGGGCCAGCCGTCAGAATGGCTCTATCTCTTTCAGTACTACCAAATTGGGTCTGTTATGTCCTTTCTCACAAACCTTGAATAAATATCTGCAGTCTGTGCTGCCCAATCGCGGGTAGCTTGCTGCATTATTTCTTTTACTGCTACAGCTACCTTTTCTTCTATGAGTCGAGCCTGTCTTGACTCATATTCTTCTCCTACATTTCATTCTGGACTTATGTTTTTTCATCTTTGTCGAGTTCTCGAACTTTCCCTACTAGATTCAAGTTCCGACCTTTTAAGCTTGTTAGTCTCTCCAACCTCATGTTGGCTGGGGACCTCTTCAGCAACTTCCTTTCCTTTATTTGTTCTCCTTCCTGATCTTGTTTCCACCATAATGTTTTTCTGAGTATATAAAAGCACATAATCTTTCATTCATAATTATGGCTAGATCATCATCATATATATGTCATCATCGCATAATTAATAATCATTTGCACATTCACAATCATATATTAACATTCATCATCATAAACATTCACAACTGTGAAACCCTAACCCATGTAGGACCCATATGTATGCATTGAACAGTATATAATAATTATTTATGAATTATGAAATTATGAAGGTATTTTATGATTTTTGCTAATTATGCCAATTAGGTTATGGGTTAGTATTAATGATGTGATTAAGTATTTTGAGCCTAAATGAGACAATGGGTTTAGAATGAATTATTTGTGATTTCATTGTGCAAAAATATCACGAGAAATCATTTTCCATTATTTAAAATGAGTTATAGAGGTTAATATGGAAATTAACAAGTTTGATGAAAAATATTGAAAAATTCATAACTCAACGCCTATAAGGCAAATTCAAGTAAAATTTGACATAAAAATTGTTAATGATGGGCTTGGTATTATGGAATAAAAAGATTATGAAAATTCTTGATGAAATGAGAATTATGAATTTTTAAGTATATGTTCATTTCAACCATTAACTTCAAACGACTATATCGGGAGCTAGAAAACTTGGATTGAGTTGAAATTTGAAACGGTTAAATGGAATTGTGAGATATTTATTTTGGATGGTTTGGATTAAGCATGAAAGGTTGGAAAATGCCTATATTGAAAAAGGTGAATATGGTTGACTTATGCTCTAAGAGAGTACCATATCATAAATGTAAATGTGCAAGATATGATGGCATGGAAATAAATGGATCATAAGGTGTTCATTGCAGAAAATTTTGAGAGAATTTATGCATTTAAATAAAATGCATAATTCTATGAATTATCCAACCATTAAATACTTCATATGATGGAGCTACACAAGCATAGGCCAAAGGTAGCCAAGGTGGCTATACATGGGATGTCCAAGGCTGTTTGGGCCGTCCAAATTGATTTTTTTATTTTTTTTTAAAATGTCACATGTTGCTAGAGTATAAGTACATAAAATGTGGATACAATAATGCAAATTTTCAGCCATAAAAAAATTGGAAAAGGCATATGCAACCTAGCTGATCGTGGACAGCATAATGGGTATGATAATGTGCAGAAAAGTGGCAGTTTTAGTCATTTTATTAATTTTTCTTAACACCAAATTTATGAAGAAATTAAAGGGTGGTAAGGAGCATAAATTACCTACGTTTTGGTAATTTTTAAAAATACAAAATTGCTGAAAAATCCAGTTGCAAGGTAACATGCAACATATGAACAACTTGGATGGTTGTTAATATGCAGAAATTATGATTTTCAAAAATTACAATTTTTGGGGCCAAGAATCATCCAGCACCATGGAGAGATAACCATGTATTAAATTAGGTGAGCAATGGGTCAAAATGTGGGCCCCATTTGCTGGAAAATTCCAACATTATAAAAGGTGGCCACGCATGTAACGTAAAGAGGGATTTTAGAGTGGAGCTGGCCTAAGTGGAGCACGTCCTAGCAACAGCAGCAGCAACCCACGAATTTTTCCAAAAAAATAGGGGAGAAAAGCAAGGGAAAAAGAAGAAGGAATTGAAGAAAAAAATTACCTCAAGTTGCTAAGACTTGTTTTGCTACAAATCCAAGTATGGGGGTGATTGAATGGTTTTTCTTTGAGTTAAACTCTAAAACATGGGAATAGAAAGCATGCTTAGTAAATCTGTAAAATCTCTATTTTATATACTTTTGAATGAATATGACATGAGTTTTAGAGTTTATGAAAGAATTTTCATGTTTGGATTGATGGAAATGACGATATTTACATGTTTCAAGTGAGAAAACCCAACTTGAAAACTCTAAACTTCCATAACGTGTTGCTGCATGGTTTAAATGTTGTATTTATGCTATTAATCATGCTTTGATGAAGAACATGTATTGCTTTGAGCTTAAGAAATGGATTTTAGCAATTATGGAACATGAAGTAAGGTTTATGACCCGAAATTGCAAGATATATGCTAAAAATCCTATCGAAATGGGTGTACGTGTTTTATACAGTTTATGTATGGTAAAATACTCTAGGATTAAGGTATAATTGATGCCCAAAAGGATTTAGGAAAATAAGATCCATAACTGATTTTTATGAATTTTGAAGTAATGCATGTATAGAGTGGAAACGGGTCTCAAAACGTGTGGGTTACCCACTTTTTTGAGAAAAGAAAATGTATGAATGTTGAATATGTATTAAACCTTAGAAAATGAGTTGAGAAAATTTGATATATTGCTGGAAAATTCGGATTTTAGGGCTGCCCATAGTTATGTGTCAAAAGACACGTTAAATGGGTGGAAAACGAGTTCCAAACTTGCTGTTATGGGAACCTATGACGAATGAATTTTAAACCCCATGAAAATACCCTAAGTAAAATGGTATTAAAGGGTAATTAAACCGCTGAAAAATAAGATAAAATGTTGCCTAGAGGATTTTATGAAACACTGTACGTATATATGGAAAAAAGGGGCGTATGTGAAAGGGTTAGATGGGCTTATGTGAGAAATAACTTATGAAAAGTAATTTTATGAAAAAATGCATCAAATATAATGAACTTCATGAATATAAGTCTGTTTTACATGATATGATGTGAAATTCCAATTGTAGAATTTTATAATGCCATTTATGATGATAACGGGTGTTTGAAACGGACGCCGATGAATGAATGGTGGTAAAAATGTGATAAATAACAAAAAAGGGTTGAAATAGATACCCTAATTTTAGGGTTATGTGTATATACTATGTTGTATGATAATCGAATGTGTATAAATTATGCTAATGGGTGCAAAATAAGTCATATATATGTATGATGACTTATAAAGTCAAGTAAATGATAGGAGTATATGGAATGAGTTAGAAAACTAAAGAAAAAATAAAGAAAAAGAAATATATGAAGAATCATATTATTTTTCATGTAGGCAAAGGCAAACAGAAAGTAGTGACGGAAAACTAAGAGCTTCAGATAAGCGAGCAAATTTTTTAAAGGATTTTTGCTTTTCTAAATTATTTCCATAAATGCAATTTTTATTTTAACTTGTTTGATGAAACTATGGAAATTTTTCCTAATGGGTTTAAGGATAGTCATCCCTTAGCAAAAATGGTATTGAAATGATGTTTACTTCAAATGCAAAATTATTATGAAATGTTTCTTTAATAAATGCTATGGAAAATGATGTGGTTTGATGTTTATGATTGAAAAATCATGCTCGCATGTTAAAGATGAATTTATGCAAAAGTTCATGTACACAGGATACAAGGTCCACTTGAAGGGTATAAGCAGACTGATTGTCCCCCCATGGTGTGACCAAGTCGCTTGTAATAGGCCCAAGGTCGGCGGCGCCCTCCCTGAAATGGAAGTTAACATGATGGATGGTCGCCTGGCTAGCTTCTATCCTAAGGGAGATGATGTTTATGTTCATGTTTTCATATGGTATTATGCATATGAGACCCGTTATGGGTACAGGATTTCATGTTTGTAAGATATACCTTTGGATAAGGTATAAGATGTTTTCCAAGTTGATTTTAGATGCAAAATGTTGCCTGAAATGATTTGCCTAAAAAATGCAAATAGCTTATTTATTAAGTTTCGACTCATGATTTTTGTTTTCCAAACCCAAAGACAGGTGATGGATAGGATATGACGAACGAGCAAGCGCCGACTTAAGGAGTTCATGAAAAAATTGATGAAACTTATGTTATGATGTTTATGTGAAATTGATGTATAAATTTGATACAGCTCTTTATGATGAATAGATGTAAACTATTCAAATGTTTGTATGGATGACTATAATATGTACATGCACTGACATCTGATTTAGGTAAAAGATGAAATGTCATTGTACAACATGTTTGTATGAATTGAAATGACTTAGAAATGCGTGAGAATGAAATTATGAGAACATGAGTTGTTATATGAACAATTACATGACCATATTTAACAGGATAAATATCCGACAAATCCCGCTATGTGACAGGACAACAATCCTGATCACGTTTACCAATCAATACGATCCTGAGGTAAGGGCTAGAATGTGATGCTCGGTTTGGGGCGTCACAATATCATTCATTCATTTTATATTATTCACATTAATAAACATCCATCATCATTCATTCCATAAACTATAGTTTTTAATATCACAAAATATGTTACACACATCACACTTATATATATATATACATCATTCATAACAAACTTTCCTTACCTCATAATTATACATATTGAAGTTCATAAAAACAAAGAAAATTCATCGTCTACCCGCTCATAAAAACAAAGAAAACGATGACGCCTATGCCTAGGGGACAATTTGCTAGGTTCTTCTATAATGGTGTTAGTGTCTAACCCGGCAAGGTTGTTCTCTCTTCCGTCATCATTATTATCATTTGTACTATCATTACTGCTATCACTTTCATTATTCTCTTCTTCTTCGTCCGCAACTGGTTCAAGATATTCGTAATGGTACTCCAAGGGCAAACAAAGTACCAGTGCTTCTATCTACATGAATCATTACTTCACTAGGACAAGGAACAGGTTCAGGTGGATCTATAAATCCTCGAGCACGACCCTCCTCTATGAAAGGAACTATCTCTTTCTCTCTTTGTTAGATATTTTCCCAACTCATTCCATATCGGAATTGAAGATAACCCCCTTCAAACTTATACCAGGGTCCTAAATTAGGAGGTATAGGTGCTGGAGTGTTATCCCAAAACTGCTGAAGATCCTAAGGAGGTATGTAGTCTGTGGCAGTTCGAAGGGTCCCCAAAAATCCAAGGCGATAAGCCGGAAGAACCTCAGCTCTAGGAGCTCTGCTGGTAACTGCCTTGCAGATGAAGTGGAAGATACCTAGGGGAGAAACCTGGAGGTACTAGTGAAAAAGGATATGCATCCTATTGTGAGTCTAACCACCTATTAACATTTTCTTCTATTTTTCGTTTCTTCTCTTCTTCCATCTCCTTTTTTAATTCTTCTAAACTCATAACTCGTTTTCCCTTATCCACCATCTGTTCAAATATATAACTAAATTATTTATACAATAAAAATAGCACATTGCAAATCATTTTGCAATACATCATCATATATCATTCATACATCATGATAATGACCTATATAATCCTCATAAAGTCATATATATCATGTCCCATCATTGGACTTAGACTTTTCTATGCCTATTACCAGTCCATGCTCTGATACCAAGCTTTGTGGCGCCCCCAACCAAGTATCACATCTTGAGCCTTACCTTGGGATCGTTATTGACTGATAAATGTTATCAAGATTGTTGCCCTATCACACGGCGGGATTTAACAGATATTTATTCAATTATTTACAGCTTATTACTAGTTGATTCCATACTATTTTCTATCAAATCCTCTTCCATGTCATCTTTGACCTAGTTTACACATTACATTTTTCATAAAATCATAAAATTTCATAACATGTCTATCCTCCATAAATTGCATGTCTATAAAATACAAATCATCACATAGATCATAAAACGTTAAGTCACATTACATTCCTTTAACTATAGACAACACATTTTAAAGTTCATAGGATCTTTACATTCTTTAAGCTTAGCTCATGCTCCTCATCTCTGTCATTACTTCACCTGTCTATGGGTTTGGAAAACAAATATGAGTTGTACACTCAATAAGTAAGCTTTATTTATATTGTCAGGCACAACATTTTAAAGGCAACATTTTTCAAAAACGTTTCCCTCCATTCAGTAGAGACACATATTAAGTGATCAACTACCTGCAGATTAGAAACATTTTATTTATAATCATTACAGAAAGCAACATTATACCCCCTTGGAGATATATCATGACAATGTGATGAATGCATTATGATTTCTTAGGATAGAAGCTAGCTAGGCGACTATCCATCTTCATCTTCTCCCATTCAGGGAGGCGCCGCTGGCCCTTGGTCTATCTTAGCGACTCGACTACACCAAAGGGGGACGATCGGTCCACTTACACCCTTAAGTTGAACCTTACGCATTGTATACATGAATTTATCCATGACATGCTAGCATGATTTTTCTCGGATAATTTCATAAAGCAATAATTTTCATAGGTCATAAAGCAATTATGTAAATCAATTGTCAATACATAGTGAACTAAGGAATGGTCATCCTTAAAAATTTAGAAATAAATTGCAAATAACATTTGCTAAACCAATAAAAATATTTAAAACATCATTTACAATTATTTTAGAGTAATTTAAGAAATAAAAATTCATTTAAAAATAGGCTTGCTTACCTTGTTCGCGAGAGCTTTCCGGATCAACTTTTTCTTTTCTTTTGCCTATGAAAAAATAGCATAGCATTCATGTAAATTTCATTTGCTTGCATTTATTTAGTTTTTCGGCCCATTTTCATAAATATTCATAGCCCGCTTAAATCCCAAGTCGGGTCTACGTACATAACATACTTATGTATATCAATCATTCATTATATCACACGTTTAATTCCCATATATTAATCTCAAATTTTGAGATTATCTAATCATCAATACATTTCACGTTTTTCCATCACATTTTTATGAATTTTAGTATTTCACATAGCTTATTTATCATTTTATCATACTCATTACTTCACATATGTTCATTTCTCAACGTACAATTTAGGTTTCCCTTAAAATTTTCCAAATCAGCAACTTGGCTTCTAATTCAGCATAATTATATACCTCAATTAACACTTATTTAGTATATTTTCATGGATTTTCAATCCACTAATTTCAGAGTTCCAAAAATAGCAACTTTAGGACCCGATTTTTACACTTTAGGGTGTGTTTGGTTGGAGGTAAAATTTTTAATGAAAAGTTTTTGGAGTAGAAGTTGTCAAATCAATAGAAAATGATGTGATATAATAGGAGTAATGATGAAGAGTAAAG
>JAXCLR010033984.1:0-19992 GCA_035584095.1 Annona squamosa | reverse complement strand
TATTTCCAACTTGGTTAACTTTGTGAAAGACAAATCCTCCAACCAACTCGGAAACTTTGAATTGCGCCTATTGCAATCTAGTTCCAATTCTTCGAGATTCTCATGAGGACGTAGGCCTTCAAGTACACCATCCATCATCTCTATCTCTGCATCATCTCTTCCTGAGGTCGCTGCATCATCATCATCTGAGATTCCATATGATGACATTTCCAAAACCAATCTCCGAAGGTTTGGCTTGTTTCGTAATTCTGCTTTACAAGCTTCTCGAGTACTCAACACCTTGTATAGGTTTTGTACTACTAAACTTCCTTGGAGACAATTGAGTTGCTGCAGTTCATTAACCTTACATCCCCCATCACCTCCCACAATGAATTTACTTAATGTTTCGAGGGAGGTCATTCTGCCCATCCCTTCCGGTAGATACTCAAGGCTATTGGTCCCCACGATTTCAAGATGTCTCAATCCAACCATTCCAACCATACCTATTGGTAATTTTTTCAATTTATAACAACCATTGAGTTTCAAAGTATGCAAATTGTGGAGATAACAAACTGATTCTGGCAACTCAACCATTCGTAAAGCAGATAAGTCCAGATATGCCAATTGCTTTAATTTTCCAATGACATTTGGTACCTCTAGCAATTCTGAATTATTCAAGTCTAGATATTTCAAGTACTTTATTTTCTTGATGATATCTGGTAATTCCACTATCCAAGAGCAAGACAAATCCAAATATCTCAAATGCTTCAATTTCCGAATAGTTCTTGGCAATTTCTTAATCTTTGGATATCTAAAAACCAATGCTCTGAGAAATCTTGCTTGCTGAAACAAATAATCAAGGCTTGTATCAATTTTATCAACGTCATGTACAAAAAGTGTTCGCAATGTTTTTGCTCCACAAGAAGAAACGGAATTGATGCTGGGGTCATTTTCACTTAAACGTAAAGATGCGTGACGAACTTGAGCATGACATTGGTTTGACTTGTCGCCCATATAGACATAAGTTTCATCCTTTGTGATGAATTCTGCTAAATCATGAAGAAGGTCATGCACTTTACATCTACTTCCATCACTTTTGGCTTCTTGGAACATAGACCAAGCCACTAAATCATCAAAATATTCCGCAGCAATGTCTTCCACCTCTCTATTTCCCTGTGCATGAACAAAACCCTGTGCAACCCACAATTTAACCAATTCATCCTTATCCATCACAGTATCCTTTTGATAAATAGAACAATAAGCAAAACATTGCTTCAGTGGCAGTGGCAGATTATAATAGCTGAGCCACAATGCAGGTAAAATTTTACTTTTAGCTTCTGGTAGTGACCACATTGTACTCTCCAAAATGTTTTGCCAATCTTGTATTGACCTCTTGCAATTCATGGCACTTCCCATGACCTTGATTGAAAGGGGCACTCCTTTGCACTTGCCTACTATTTGTCTTCCTATAGCTCGTAAATCAGAACGGTCTTTATCATTTCTCCCGGCGAAAGCTTTGCAACTAAACAATCTCCAAGAATCATCATCTAACAAGCCTTGCAACTCATGGATGCAGATAGCATCCATTATGTTTGCTACCTTCCGAGTCCGTGTTGTAACTAAGATTCTACTTCCAGCAACCCCACTTGTTAAAGAAGCCCTTACTGTATTCCACTTTTCTTCTTCCTCATTCCAGACATCATCCAGAATAACCAAAAAGCGTTTCCCCTCTAATTTGTCACGGAGCTCTTTTTGCAATGGGCTTAGTTCATGGGCAGTAGTGTTTACCTTTAGATCATCTAAAATTGCTTTGATGACCTTGGTCCCATCAAAAATTTCAGTTACACAAGCCCATGAAAACAAGTCAAAATGCAGCCGCAAACTCTTATCATTGTAGATTTCCCTAGCAAGAGTGGTTTTGCCTTGCCCCCCAATGCCAACAATAGCAGTCACACGAACCTGCCCATCCTCATTACTACTTCCGCTTACCAGCTTATTTATGATTTCAACCTTGTCCTGGTCTCTGCCAATCATCTCTTCTTCAATGAGTGAACCCGTGTAAGGCCTTTTGCTTATTAGCTGCCCCTGCCCATAACCTGAACTGCTGCTCAAACCGTACCCGTTTTTCTCATTGTCAATCTGATCCAACCTCTCCCTAATTTCTGATATGCGTCGCGCAATCTTATAACGGGACGCTACATGATCCAAACCAGTGTAAGGTGAAAGCAAGCAATCACGTACCTGCTTATTTTCACCATCAATTAATAAACGGGTATGCGACATCCTCATCTGACCAACCAAGTTTATATCGACATGTAAAAATGATCATAAAAAATATGAGCGCTACACAAAAAATATATTATTTATTAATTCGTTTACTCAATACATAAGTGCTATCAGTCCATTCACCTAACATAAGAATATTTTAAAAAAAAAAAAAAATTTAAGACCAATTAAATTCTGCACGTAGATCCTTTGGAAAGCCAGTTAAGAAGTGTGGTAATGGAAATCTCTCCTTGCATTTAGAAAATCCTAATTAAATAATCACGAATCTGTTTTAGAAATTTGTCTTTGAACTTTTAGCTTAGACATTAATATTGGTCGTATAATAGAACTTTAATTGTATTTTATCGAAATTATTTTTTATTATTAATGTCGACAACTCCCAGATAAGTTTAATTTAAAAAAAAATTAAATTAAACAATTTTATAATTCCCTTAGAATTAAATTTAAACCAAAAAATATATTTTATATTTAATATTTAATTCACCAAGAATCAACTTTAAAATATAATGTTATGAATTTATTTTTCTTGTTCCGTTGAACCACAAGGCTTCATCTATGTAATTTCATTGTTTATGTCATTACTTATTTGAACTGATCAAAATAAATAATAATGTGTGAACTAATAAAAAACAATCATGCGGAATTTCGGAACCACAAAACATAAATATTCGTTGGCTAGTTAGATTATTCTACAATAAAGATATTGAATTAATCAATACTTAAGCCAACCCATATATGCATAGATCCAATTATGATATAAATAAATTGTTATTAAGGTCAACTTATGAGAAAAGACTCAAAAATTAAAGCACGTTAAACAGGAACCATTTATCATACTTTTCTTAATAATTCTGCATCAAATTAAAAAAACATGTAACTCTTTAATTTTTAAGATGTTGCTTATTGATTTAAAATTTAATTTATTTATTGTATTTAATATTATTTATTTATATAGGAAACCAAGTTTCATTCAAATAAAATCTGTACATGAGTCCTTTATCAAAAAAATGTATATGGGCCATATTTGCTCAAAAAATGAATATATTTATATGTAAATTATAAATTAGGAAAATATTTAGATCCATTTGCATATATATTAAAATATAATAATGTTATATAAAATCATTTATTCACATAATAATGATTTTTAAATGATTTAGAAGTTGAAAATACTAATTAAAAGTTATTTTATTATATTAATTTTACATATTTATAGTTGTAGCTCATATCTGATAATACTAACAAACGAGAGAGTTTCTATAATAATATAGGTGATGATAAATATAATTGATCAAATGAATTTTCCATCAACTAGAAAGATTTTTAAAGATATAAAATGTTACATAGAAGAAGAGTTTCATAAAAGCAAGTTTGATTAAAAAAAATAAAAGGTTACATAGGAGAAGAGTTTCATAAAAGTAGGTTTGATTAAAAAATACTAAAAAGCAAATAAATTGTTGGCCAATTATGGTATGTGAACTAGTGAATTTAACATAGAGAAAATCTAAATTAAAACATTTCAACTATGGAGCAAGAAGTTTGAACAACAAAATTAAACTCTTATAAAAGCTCATATTAAATCAATCAATGACGTACTCGCAAAAAGATACACAAAAAAAGTGGCATGTCTCTGCTTAATTCTGGTATTAATATCAACATCAAATTGCAAGATTGCATGTATAACTCCCATATTTAATTGACTTAGTTTTTTACTACTATAGAAAATTATATACTTTTAAAAAAATTTGGCAAGATAAACAAAGGTAATTTCTTTCCATATGATTATTTCTATTTATAAACTAAGTCTAATATAGGTATGAGAAATATTTAAGTACAGCTTTACTATACCACAATTACGATGCAGTTACCTCAAAATAGGTCTCACATGATCATAAAATTATTATCTACTTCACTCATTGTATTTAGAATTATATATTTTATTATCATACCAATTTTTCATCCTAATTGGATATGTGTATGGACCCCATTTGAAAATGGTACAAATTTAACATAATAAAATTGTTTAATATAAATAACAACTTTAAAGTTATTTTTTCAACATGTAAACTATTTGTTATAAAATTTATATATAAGTAAATGATTATATAAAATATCAATATATTTAAGTACATGTAGGGTACATTTTGGGTCAAATGCACGTTAATGATGGTGCAGCTTTACAACATAGGAAAGTTCCTTATATGTATAATATTAAATCTAGACTAATAATTATAAGCCTATAACAAAAAATTTATTTCTATCATCAACATATGATAAATAAAATTTTATTATTATCAACCCATGACTAAGAAATTTATTATCAACATTTGATTAAATAAAATTTTATTTACAACACATGAAAATTTTTAGTCATTATTATGAATATATGACATGGGAATCAGAACAATATTCGTGTTGAGAATATTCAAACCAACTGGCCAAGGAAGACATTTTCTTGCTTTGATACAACTGAAGCAAAAATTAAATAAGACTATAAATTCACCTCGGAGTATGTATTTGCCTTATAAGCCTATTCTCTTTGCTATAGTATGTCTACCAGGTTTTCCCACCGAGTGTCTATGTCACATCAATTATCAAATAAGGACGCAGTATTGTCTTTTGATAAACCAAGTTTATTTCAAAGGAAAAAAAATAATAACAAAAATATGAGTACTATCGAAAATATATACATCATATAATTAATTCTCTTACTCAAAACATTTGAGTATTATTAGTCCATTCACCTAAAAAATGAATTTACTTTTCTGATTTTAACAAATTTTTTTTAAAAAAAAAACTCTAAAGAAGTGGATTTTGCACCTCATGCATTGAAATTGCTCGGTATTAATACCTCCTCTTCTTATGCTCGGTATTAATACCAACCACATACATAACTCACATATTTAATAGTACTCGGTTTTTACGTACTATAAAAATGATATGTTTTATAAAAAAATTTGGCTAGACAATCAGAGGTAATTTGTTTCGATATAACTATTTCTGTTTATAAAATAATTTTTCAATATCAATATATACTAATTTAATATAAGAATAATATTAGATATAGGCTAATTTATCAGCTTATAACCAGAATTTACTTTCATTATCAACATGTGATAAATAAAATTTTGCTATTATCAACATATTACAAAATTTCACTTTTATCAACATATGATAAAAAATTTCAATATTATCAACATATGATAAAAATATTTTTATTAAAAAATTTTATTATCAACATATGATTAAATAAAATTTTATTTATAATCTATGAAAAATTTTCATCATTGTTATCAACATATGATATGCAAGTCAAAAAATATTAACGTTGACAAGATTCAAACCAACTTACAAAGGCGGACATTTTTTGGCCTAGATACAGCAATAGGAAAAATTAAGTACATGTTTAACTGTATATAAAAAAAAATTTTTAAAAAGTTATCTACAACTATTCTATTTTTAAATTATTTTTTCACATCTTCCAATACAACTACCCTATTTTTAATTAATTTTGAAAACTACAACTACTATATCTATTTTAATTTTTATCTTTTTTACTCTATATTATTACTCTTACCATATTACATCATCTTTTCTTATTTTAAAAAATTTCTCTACTAAAAACATATTTATAGATGTAGCTTATATACATTAATGCTAATAAATGAAAGAGTTTCTGTAACAATATAAATGATGATAAATATAATTAATAAAATGAATTTTCCATCAACAAGTAAGATTTTTAAAGATATAAAATGTTACATAGAAGAATGGGTTTATAAAAGTAAGTTTGGTTTTAAAAAAAAAAACTAAAAAGAAAATAAATTAGTTACCAATTATGATAAGCTAACTAGCAAATTTAACGTAGAGAAAATCCAAATTGAAACATTTCAATTATGGAGCAAGAAGTTCAAACAACAAAATAAAACTCCTATAAAAGCCCACATTAAATCAGTCAACAACGAACTCACAAAAAGACACACACACACAAATTGTGGCATAGTCTCTCGTTACGCATGATACTAATATCACCAACAAATTGCTAGGTCACATATACAACTCTGAGATTTAATTGGACTCGGTTTTTTCCTACTATAAAAAACTATATACTTTGGATAAAAAAAGGCAAGATAAACAGAGGTAATTTTTTTCCATATAATTTTTTCTATTTATAAACTAAGTCTAATATAAGTATAATATTAGATCTAGACTAATAATTATCAACTTATCACAAAAAAAATTATTTCTATCATCGACATATGATAAATAAAATTTTATTATTATCAACCCATGCATAAAAAATTTATTATCAACTTTTGATTAAATAAAATTTTATTTACAATACATGAAAAATCTTTTTCATTATTATCAACATATGACATGCGAATCAGAACAATATTAATGTTGAGAATATTAAAACCAACTGGCAAGGAAGACATTTTCTTGCTCTGATATAGCTGAAGCAAAAATTAAATGTAAATTAAATAAGACTATAAATTCACCTGAATATGGGGAGTACGTATTTGTCTTACAAGCCTATTCTATGGTATGTCTACCGATGTTTCCCACCAAACGTCTGCGCTACACCAATTAACAAATAAGGACGCAGTATTGTCTTTTTATAAACCAAGTTTAATTTGAAGAAAATATAATAACAAAAATATGACTACTATCAAAAATATACACATCATATAATTAACTCTCTTACTCCAAAAATTTGAGTATCATTAGTCCATTCTAACATATGGATTTACTTTTCTAATTTTAAGAACGATTAAAATCTACACATAGCTACTATGGTCAGCCAATTAATAGGTAAGGTTGTGGGAAAGCTCCCCGCATCTATAAAGTTCTAATTAAATTACCATGAGTCCACTTTACAATTGCCTTTGAATCTCCAGCCTAAACACTAACTTCTTATCGTGTAATAGAGCTTTAGTTGTACTTTATTGAAGTTATTTTTTATTATCAGTGTCAATACCTCCAATGTGTATTTAATTTACTAAGAATTAAATTTGGACAATTTATAATTCACTCAGAATTAAATTTAAATCAAAATATATATTTTAAATTTAATTCGTCAATAATTAAATATAAAAATTAACTTTAAAATATAATGTTATGAATTTATTTTTCTTATTCCAGTAAACCACAAAGGCTTACTCTATATAGTTTCATTATTTATATTATTATTTATCGAATCAATCAAAATAAACAATTGATATGAATTAATAAAAAATAATCATTCAGAATTTCACAACCACAAAACATAACCTTTGTTAGTTAATTAGTTAGGTTGTTCTGCAACAAAGATATGGTCAACTTAAGCCCATGTATGCATGGATCCAATTAAGATGCGAATAAATTGTTATATGGTCAACTTATGAGGGAAGTCTAAGAAATTGAAACGCACTGAATAGGAACCATTGATCATACTTTTCCATATTAGTTACTTAAACTTTTCAATATTAGTTTCATAAACCATATTAATCCTTACAAATAAAAAAATTTCATAAACCATATTAATCCTCACAAATAAAAAAAATACAAAAGCAAATAGGTTGGTTACCAATTATGATATATTAACTAGCGAATTTAGTGTAGGATTTCAACTATGGACTAAGAAGTCTGTACAAAACTAAACTCCCATAAAAGCTAAAAGCCGAAGTTATAATAGGAACAGAGGCCGTTAATAAAAATCAAACTTCCAAAAAAGACACGCGTTGATACTAGGAACTAAAAAAAGTTTGGCATGGTCTCCTCTTCGAGGAATGTTTCAATGCATAAAATCCACTTTTTTTTTTGAAGTTTTTTTGTGAAAATCTTTTTATAAGACCATTAATCTAGCCGTATTTAAAGTATATATAAAGTTTTACAATTTTTAGAAATATATATTTTTTACTTTTTAGAAATAAGGGTATTTTATTCATTCAAAAATGACTACAAAAACCTTGTTTTTTAAAATAAAAAAAAACATACACATCACAAAAATGGTTAAATGAAGACATTGAATTCGCCTCTTCTTATGCTTGGCATTAATATCTACCCTATACATAACTCACAGGTTTAATAGTACTCGGTTTTTACTTACTGTAAAAAAATTATATGTTTTATATAAAAAAAAAGAGGCTAGACAAACAGAGGTAATTTGTTTCCATTTAATCATTTCTGTTTATAAAATAATATTTTGATATCAATATATAAACTACTTTTAATATAAGAATAATATTAGATATAGGCTAATTTATCAACTTATAACGAAAAAATCACTTTCATTATCAACAATGATAAATAAAATTTTATTATTATCGTCATATTACAAAATTTCACTTTTATCAACACATGATAAAAAATTTCAATATTATCAACATATGATTAAAAAAATATGTTTATTAAAAAAAATATTTATCGATATATGATTAAATAAAATTTTATTTATAATATATGAAAATTTTTCATCATTATTATCAACGTATGATATGCAAGTCAAAAAATATTAGCGTTGAGAAGATTCAAACCAACTGTCGAAGGCAGACATTATTTGGCTTAGATACGGATGTGGGAAAAAGCAAAATGATCTTGTCCAAAAAACATATTTTTTCGTTTTTTTGAAATTTATTTTATAAACATGTTAATCTACTTGTATTTAATCTATAAATCAAATTTTTACCAATTTTAAACATATGTATATATTTATTTGAGATTTTTAAAAAGGGGTATTTAAGTCATATTAAATAATTTAAAATGACTTAAATACCCATATTTGTAAAAATCCAAAATATATATATAAGCATATCCAAAAATGGTAAAACTTAATTTATAGACTAATACAACTAGATTAACATGATTATGAAAAATTTTAAGAAAATAAAAAACTTATGTTTTTGGACCAGTCTGAAATTTAGTCTAAAAAGATCTCTATCATATTATGTCAGTTTCTTCTATTAAAAACTTTCTATACTAAAAGTTTTTTATCCAAAAATTTTATCACCTTCCAAACACGCATGATTAAATAAGTCTAGAGTTTCCTCCATAATGCCTACATTATAGAATCCTGGAATGCCCACGTTACGAAAGAGAAGTGACCCTAATAGCCCGAGCTAAGTAAATGGCTTGCTTAGCTTATATTAAAAAACTCATTTAAAATACCTATTTTTTACTTTTTTCTTCATATACTTATTCATCTAAGCATATTTAACATATAATCTAAGTTTTACTATTTTTGGATATGTGTATATATTTTTTGAGATTTTTTAACATCTATAAAAAATTTAAAAAAATATATATACATATCCAAAAATGGTAAAACTTAATTTATATATTAAATATACTTATATAAACAAGTATATAAAGAAAAAAGAAAAAATAGGTATTTTAAGTGAGTTTTTGAAGGTGAACTAAGTTTTTGAAGTGTACTAAGCTAGCCGTTAGCTTAATTAACAGGAGGTTACATCATCCAAAGCGGTGTAAGGCGAAAGGAAGCAAGCATGTACCTTGTTTCTGCCATCATCATGATCACGCTTTGCTTCGTATTCTCCTTCAAGGCCGGATACCACCCAATCGTCTAGCAAATCGTCGATGTCGTATGCGACGGCGCGGAGCCTTGACAGCCACAGATTCACACTTTCCTCAGTAGCTTGCCTAGTCTCAGCATCAGCAAGAAGGGCTTGGATAGCTTGGAAGGTGTCTCTGAGCTTTTCAAGCTCACGGGTGGCGCCCGCAAACAGTGAGAGCTGCTGTCCAAGGACTTGGGTGAGCTTCTCCAGAGCAATCGATAGCAGAGCATCAGCCATGGTTGCAAGCAATGATCGGTGACAGAGAGGGGAAGAGGGCTTCTTTCTATCTCGTCTGCTGGTCTAGATCTAGTCAAACGTTTCCCTTCCTCCGCAACCTTTACTTATGATGAGGAAAATTTTCTTTTCTTATGTTAATATTTTACAACCACTACAAAGTTTGACCGTCTAGTGAAACAATAATGGAGTATTAGCAACCAAATTTCTTCTTAGTAACTGCTAGGACATATGCAACTGGCTATTAACAACTAAATTTCACTTTTTATATTAGTTGCTGAAAGCTAAAATTTTTGTAGCGGACAATTTTGATCAATGGTAAGAGTACATTTTGTTGTAGCTAGTGCATCAAGAGGCCAAAAACTGCTCAAATCCAGCACTCGACTAAACTTAAGTAACCAAATTAGGCGGCAAATGCATAATACTTTTAATAATAATGCTACAAGAAAGTGGAACATATATATTGAGAAATATTCAAGTGCAATTTTACTGCACTAAAATCATAGTGCAGTTGCCTAAAAATGAGTTTCATATGAACATAAAATTATAATTTAGTCCACTCATTGTGTTTAGAATTATATATTCTATTACTATACTAATTTTCATCTCAATTGGATATGTGTGATGACCCCATCTAAAACTGTTACAATTCGACGTAATAAAATAGTTTGATGTAAATAATGATTTTAAAGTAGTTTTTTCAATATGTAAAATATTTTCTATAAAATTTATATATAGATAAATGATTGTATAAAATATCAATACATTTAAATACATGTGGACCCTATTTTTAGTCGAATGCACCGTTAATTATGGTGCAGCTTTACTTCATAAGAATATATCTCATATATATACAGAGAGAAAGAAATATTCAGGTGCATGCATCAAAATTATGGTGCAGCTATCTCAGAAATGGGCCCCGCATATTCATAAAATTATAATATGCTCTATCTATTGTATTTAGAATTATATATTCTATTATCGTACTAATTTTTGTTCTAATTGGATATGCGTATGGGCCCCATCTGAAATTGGTATAAATTCAACCTAATAAAATAGTTTTTATATATCACTAATATAAATTCAACCTAATTTTAAAGTAGTTTTTTCAACATCTAAACCATCTAAAATATCACTAATATGTGGATAAATAATTCTATAAAGTATTATTACATTCAATATATATGTGAATGGATTTAAGTACACATGAATATACATCTTTTCTAGGAAACATGACCGTGCATATATTTGATTTAGATAAAGCTTAGTCCTCTTGATAAACAAGTGATGTTAAATATAATGAATAAATTGAATTTTAAATTAATAAGTAATATCTTAAAAATAAAGGTGCTTACGTAAGACTGTTTCTATGTAACCTGGTTATGCAGAATCTGAGCCTTATATATATAGAGAGAGAAGTATGATTATATTCAATATAATGTATTATACATTCAATATAATGTATTATACTTAAATTAAAATATTCGTTTTTGTTTTATTTTTATTTCATTTTTGAGTTGTCTTCATAAACTTATTTTTTTATTTGTATTTAATTTATATATCAAGTTTTGCTATTTTACAATACTTTTATATATTTATTTTTTATTTTTAAAAATAAAAAATTCGTCGTGTGCCGACAACTCACTCACTAATATTTCTCTTATACCTATAGAAAATAAAAAATTTTTGTCTACTGACAACATTTTACCTATAATTCATTCGGTACCCACCTCCTTACAAATGTCCGTTAGCTGGAAGAAAAATGATGATTTTGTCCATGGACTTTAATAAATAGAAAAATTTTTGCATATACTCACAACATTTGGCCATTATTCCTTTCATACCTATAACATTTTAAAAAATTTCTTACATACCCATAATATTTCACTCCTAAATTTTCTTATGCGGCCACTGTCACTGTCCGTCAAGTTTCATTCATGAAGCTTGTACTGAACTCCACGGGGTTGCAGTTAGGGGTGTAAATTAAGTCTTGTTGACTTAAATTGGGGTAAATACAATCCTAACAACGTTATGAAATCTTAATCCAGCTCTATTTTACAACCTTTTTTTACACATTAACCAATCTTATTTTAACCCTATATAATTCGGTTAATTCGAGTTAGAAATTGGGTTTATAAATGTATAATATTAAAAATATTTTGCTTAATTAAGGCTATTTTAAATTATAAATTTATATAAAAGAATAAAAATTAATCCTTTTTGTACGAATACTTTCCAATTTATGACTTATATAATGATATAATTGTTAAATAATCTAATTTTAAATCAATAATGTCTAGTTAATTTCTACAGACTATTTATTAATAATTTGTTATATAACATATGAAATTTTCGGCATCATTGATATACTTATCATTCGGTGTATGGACCCACATGTCGGACATCTTCTGTCTTTACATATCTTAAAATATTACGATTTATTTAAAATTATTATTGTATTTATATTATTAATTAGGATCATTACATCCTCTGAGGCTTGTCTTATCAAATAATGATGTAAGTTTTAAAATTTATTAATATCAATTCATTTTAAAATTTAAATGTCAAAATGTAGTGTGTATATTAGGAATAAACTATAAAAATTTCCGTATAATATATATATACACACAGTTCATTCATTACATAAACATTGTATGAAAGCTATGATATATCAAGCTATTTCATCGATCACATCATTAATTTAATCGAATTGGTAAGAATGGCTGTATGGAGATGGGAAAGCCAGCATTGACGTCAAGAAATGGAAAAGACATGGGCCCGTCATCTTCAATGAGAGGAGTCGACGAGAAGTTTTTTTTTTTTTTTTTTTTGATGAGACGTCCACGAGAAGTTAAGCACAAGATAATGAAGGAAAAGAGCAATTTCAAGCTTGGCAAGATCTGAGCCAGGACAAAGCCTTCGCCCTCCCCCAAACGTTGTCAATTTCTTTCCTCTTGTACTTGCTTCGCTTGTCTTATTCTTCCCGTTATCCTTCACAAAAATTCAATAAGTTTAGGCAAGAGAAAATTTTTGTAAATTAATTATTTATATATTGAGAAATAATCCTATTAGTCCGAGTTATGCAAATATCTCGCTTAGTTCACCTCAAAAACTCATTTATAATATATTTTTTTATTTTTTCTTCATACATTTGTTTATCTAAGGATATTTAATATATAAACTAAGTTCTACCATTTTGGATTTGTGTACATATTTTTAAAATTTTTTAATTATCAATATGCATATATATATATTTAAAATACCACTGTATTTAAAAATTCAAAAAATATATAACCATATGCAAAAATCATAAAACTTGTTTTGTATATTAAATACATTTTAATCAATAAGCATATAAAGAAAAAAAAAATATTTTGTAAATATATTTTTTGAGGTGGGGCTAAGTAAAATTTTGCTTAGCTGAGCTAACAAAATCACTTCTCATATACATTTGATTCAATATCCAGCACAAATTAATTAGCGTTCAATTTAGTTTAAGAAGAAGATTAATGCTTCTTTTGCAAGCGGACTCTCATGTAACATATAGGTCAGCTAAGAACTGACCTGCCATCCCCAAGGATTGAAGTGTAAAGGGTCTAAGTAATTTGAAGGATCAAGATGAACCCCGCAGAAGACGAGAAGAACCTTCCACCCAGCTGGAATTTCCATGCCTTTTAGACAAATCCAAATCACGTTAAAGAAAAATGACAAATTTTGGCATTTAATTAGCTACTTAATTAAAAAAAACCCATCAATTTCTGTACAATAAAGTTTCTACATGGGGGCTTTGGTAGGATCAGCCAAATGCCAATCACCCATAATTATAAGGTTATATGAAAGCTAAAGAGGCATCAAGATGTTGTATATAAGCACCTTTCCATACGACGTTCCATTGCTAATAGACATCAACAACCTCTCCAGGAATGTTAGTTACGGGCAACAAAATGTAAGTGTAAGGAAATATTTTCTTATGATTAAAAATTTTAAGGGCAATGAAATTTTTCTTACTAATGTAAGAGCGATGAAACTTTTCTTACTTATGATAAGAAAAATTTTCTTTGCTTATGAAAATATTTTATCACCACTACAAAATTTGATTGCCTAGTAAAATAATAATAAAGTATCCGCACTTCTTCTTAGTAATTGCTACCGAACATATGCTGCTAACTATTAACAACTAAAGGTTGCAATTTATAAGAAAAAGTTAGTTGGTAAAAGCTAAAATTTTTGTAGTGAAGAATTTTGATAAATGCCAAAAGTACATTTTGTCATAGCTAGTGAATCCAAAGGTAAAAAACTAGTTAAATTAAGCATTCAACTAAATTTAAGATAACCAAATTACGCAGCAAATGCATAATATTCTCAATAATAACACTACAAGAAAGTGAAACATATATGCCCACTTCTGTGAAGCCAACATTTTAATTTAACTTTGCTTATGATCAAATGCTAGCAAAGATTTAGCTCCATTTGATGCCAAATCCTACTCTAAGTGCAGCGAAAGTGTATTGCTATTGTAATCAAATTTTAATAGCTACATTAAATGTTAATTTTGATTGCGTTCAGGGGATAAATTTGACGAAATGATATTACTAAAAAGGAACCAATTATTTAAAGGTAAATAATTGTAGCCAACATATATCTAATACAACCAAATATATATTATATACAGCTAAAAAATTGGCAACATTAAATAAAATTTACTGTAGTAAAAGCTGGTGGAAATGGCCAATACACGCAATAGGCCATCTACAGTTAGGAGCCGACTACTCAAAATTGAGATCAAAATAAAAAGAACTATTTCATGCCAAAATTGATTTGAATTGATGATTTTAAGACTAATATGATAATATGTCTTCAAAGTTGTTTAAGAATACTAATTAAAGTATCAGTTATATCGCCATGATAAAAAAAATGTTACATCACATTTGTTTGTGAAAAACCAATATATGTTTGTTGTTGACTAAATGCACCTGAATGCATCTCACTTAATTTTTATTTGTTTTTGAAATTTTTTTATACAACTGTTAATTTGTATGTATTTATCATGTTTATAAATTTTTACCATTTTTAAAAATTTCCAAATTTTTTTATTTTTTAAAATCAGTGGTATTTTTGTAATTTATATTTTAAAAAATAAAAATATTTAAAAGTCTTCAAAAATGGTAAAAATTGATACACATTTTAAATACACATAGATTAAAAATCGTATAAAAATTTCAAAATAATTTAAAAAATGAGTTTGTCACTCGGGTGCACTAGATTAGAACTCATATATGTTATTGGCTGTTTTTGAAAGAATATTAATGGCCGAAAATGTAGTTGTGATTTGGGAGAACTCACCTTTGTACTGTATGTGTCTTATGGCTTTTCTATGGACAAACTTCTCTATATTCCCACAACGGAGCGCTTCATGAATGAGTCATGAATGAGATCCTGAGTAAACACTTGCAGTCGTCCCATCCCAATCGTCCTCCCACTTTCTCCCTTCTCACCTTCTCATGCTCTTCCTGTTAATGACAAAATGCATACATACGATGACAAATAAATGATGCTAAACACAAGAAATAAAACAGATTTACCATTAATCAACAAGGCAATAAAAACGAATACAATTACATGAAACTAGACTCTCTATGTATATATAAGAAGTGTTTCAATAAAGTCATATTGCACTACAATTATGATGCAATCTGCTATAAAAGCGACTCGTTCAATCATGAAATTAGTATCTATCTTACTATTGTATTTAAAATTAGTTATTTTAAGGGCATTCTACTTTTCATTCGAATAGGATATGTAATGTGTATTGGCCTTATTTGAAAATAGTATAAAATTAACTTGTTAAAATAGTTCGATTTAAATTTTGATTTCACAATATTTTTCTAATATGTATACCCAAATGTGCAACTTAGGTCAGGTAAGTCTAGCTCAATTCTATCAATACTTTTTCAGAAACTCTTATCTTACCTTTTTTTTAAGTCGGGTTGATTCAGAATTACTCTACTCTATTTTCTTAAGGTCAAATCACTTCCAATTTTAATTTTTTAAAATGGTCTTCATATTGTATTTGAACAATATCATTCTATTACAAACCTTACTTAACAACATGTAATCAATATGGTAATAGTATAATATCAGAATATGTGTATTAAATATTCTAAAAATAGATAAATTAAACAAGTTTTTATATGCTTAAATATACAAATATTTAGTAAAAGATATGATAAATATATATTAGCAATTTAGGTTGGTTTATGGTTTCTGAACCTTTACTCTATGTAATTGAACTAAATTTTTTTTACTTAGAACATACCCTATCCTACATATGAGAAGACAAACCTATCTTACTCATTTTATGGTGCTTAATGGGTCGACCCACAGTTACTTTATCTTAGTTACATTCTTATCTAAGCAATAATTTTATCTGAATAAATATCATATAAAGTATTAATACATTCAAAAACATATGAGACTTTTCTTTTCTTTTCATAAAAAGAATACATGTAGGCCTTTTCTCATATAGCTAAACATGATAGATTATTAAGCTAACCATCATATATATCTTAGCAAATTAGGCATGGTAATATTACCCTTAGTTCTCTCAATGACTTGGGGCAATTACAAAGGAATTTGGCAATGACGGCGATTAGGATAGTTGTTGTTTCATATCCTCCCAATAGTATATGGAGAACCAAGCTAAGCATTTCTTCTTCCGATAGATCCTTTTGGGTTAGCAAAATATCTAAGAAATCCATCCTTTTCTCGTCTTTGCATATTGTCTTTTCTCTACTCTGTTGTAATTTTGTCTTTGTAATGGCTTTTATTTGTTCTCTTGACGGTTAAACCAGGGACTTATGTTAGGCAACCACCTAATTAGAACCTAGCTTTTGGATTTGTGCAACACATTTAAAATTGTTGAAAATTGAAAAATATCACATCAAATAAACTACTACGGATATAGAAATTCGTCCACCTATATATTCATGAAAAATTAAATAAAAGACATGATAAAAGGTTTTTTGACATTTACATGAATTGCCTTGGCATAAGGTGTCCCAGGGATATTAATAGGGAATGAAACTAATTCTTTCATGAAAGTAGTAAAGCTATGAAGGATTTGAGCTGTCTCATCATCTTCTGGGCCCAAACTAAGAATTTGTTTTGCTATCGACACATAAAATTTTAATTAATGCATGTCATAAATATATAAAATTCCAAATACGATAACAAAATCCACCCTTATTAATTCATATAACCACACATTTGTAAAAGAGTAATAATTCAGTACTTACAATAAGCATGAAGACTCCATATATATACACATCCGCTTTTCCCAAATCATTTTATTAATTATTAAATAGTTTAGAATTGAAAAATCATAGAATAAAAAATTTTGCATGAAAAGATTCTTTTAGGACCACTGTATTTGATCATTACCTTCTAAAATGGCTGAAAATGTGAGGTTATTTTGGCGACAATTTATTATTTAGTTATAAATACTTCTTCACTTTTGAATGGTAACATACGGTTAAGTGTGACAGATTTTTAAATTGAACACAGCAAAAAATAATATTTAATGTACTATGAAAATTTGGTTGCATATAATAATATATCTTTGGTTGAAACTAATATAGTACTAAACTGCATTTGATATTTGGCAGCAAAAAGATAGCTATAGATACATAAAATTTTGTAATGAAAATGGTTGACACTGTGTGGTTATATTATGATCTATGTATATAAGTACAAATGTAATTTCTACTCATATTTCAATTAACCCCTATTCCAATACAAGTTGGTCAAGTGAGGAGATGTATTAACATGCCTTGCGGGTTTCGATGCAGAAAAAGAGAGTTTTATTGCCTGTCCATGTGGTGATCACCAGTAGTCACAAGCATGGTGAGATCCCCAAGTATGCCTGGGATGTTAGCAGGATAGCTGCTCTCGAACAACCTATCCTCGTTGTGGAGAATGAATGAGTTGAAATCTGGGTCGCATGAGACTATTGTTGGGTGCCCGAGACGGGATTGAAAAATCTTCCCATATCTTCAATTGTATGCATGTATTCAACAATAACAATTAGATCCATATATAAGTGATATATCTTTAATGAATTAGAAAATTAAATGGCGTGCATATCTTCATTCTTAAGAAAAATTTTAATTTCCAATACAGTTTTTTCAATTTCTAATAAAATTTTTTGTATTTATTATATACTTTTTCCACCATTACGTTCTCATCCTATTTTTCATCTCAATCTAAATTTTTAATTCTTCTGAAAAAATCCTTAATGAATTAGAAAATTATATATATAGAATTCATCAAATGAAGTGATAAAGAGGTAAGAAAGGGATGGTCCTATGCGTCTGGTTGTTACTTAACAACGTAATGTATCTTTATATTTTTAGATTCTATTAGTTGACCTACTGTATTTTATATTTTCAAATTCCATTTTTTTATTTTTATGTAGACTAACATGTATTTAGTTTATATATATACACATACACTAAAATTTAACTTTGTTAATTCTTGCATGTATTTTAAATAAAATTTTAAAAATAAAAATTTTCACCCATCTCACATACTCTCTTGCACATGTAAAATGATAATTTTCTAATCTCAAGTGAAACCATATTTTTTTTAATTAAGGAATGAAAATATTTATTTGTAAATTCAAGAATAAGAGTGGTTTGGTTGCCTACCTTCGGATGTTGGGATGAAGAAATCCACCGAGAGTGGTAGATGCATGGGGAGTTAGGAACGAGAGGGTGTTGCCTAAGAAAGGGCACCACCCTAACTTCCCTGGTGGCAGCTTCTTAGATATTAGTTTTGAGTACTGCACCTTAAAAATGTGTCTTAGAAAAAGAGGGGAAAAGAAGAATAGCACAATAAGTGTTGAAAATGAAAGAAAAAACAAGTTTAGGACAGGACGAACAAGCACTAAACTCATATTAGCTATTAGCTTATGCTAGCTGCGCTTAGGTGCACAAATTAAGATGGAGAAAGATTAACGAGAAAGAAAGGAAATTAAGTACAAGTAACCCAAAAGGAAAAATTTAAAGATTTTATAGACATTGGGCATTAATTACTAGTACAGATAAGAGAGGCATTTACAGGGTCTTGTTTCTTTTATCCAAATTTGTCGTGTGTTTCTATTTCTAGGACAAATGTCGTTGAGTCCGGTTTCAGTGAAAACGTTTGCAATTGGGTTGAACGTGAAAATGCCTAATCTGCCATCCATTTAAAACTTGCGGTTGAGATTTACAAGGGCAAAATTGGAATAGAATTTTTATTACACGCGTGTAGAGAGAGAGAGTGACTGAAGCCTCCCGTTTTTCCCTCCAAATCAACACCGCCCAACCCGTTCCCGATTACTCTCAATCCACCTCCTTTCTCCTCTCCCTCGGCAAAGCCCTATCCTTAGAATCAGAAACCTTAGAGTTCGTCGCCGGCAAGCCCTTCGTCCTCCTTAAATGGCCCGGCAAAGACCCCTCCCTCCCCTCCATCCTCCTCAACTCTCACACCGATGTCGTCCCCGCCGAGCCCGCCAAGTGGACCCACCCTCCCTTCTCCGGTCACCTCGATGGCGACGGCCGAATCCACGCCCGCGGCTCGCAGGACATGAAGTGTGTCGGTATGCAGTATCTGGAAGCCGTTCGCCGCCTGAAGAGCTCCGGCTTCCAGCCGATCAGGACGGTGTATCTGTCGTTCGTGCCGGACGAGGAGATCGGCGGGCATGACGGAATGGGGCTGTTTGTGGAGTCGGAGCGGTTCAAGGAGATGAATGTTGGGATTGTTCTGGATGAAGGGCTCGCATCGACGAATGAGAAGTATCGGGTATTCTATGGCGAGAGAAACCCCTGGTGGCTTGTGATAAAGGCGGTTGGGGCGCCTGGGCATGGATCGAAGCTCTACGACAACAGCGCTATGGAGA
>JAXCLR010033966.1:0-19994 GCA_035584095.1 Annona squamosa | reverse complement strand
AAAATATTTCTTCTCGTCCCTTGGACTTGAGAAGTTCCTTCATATATGGAGGTTAACGTATCCCATATCTCTTTGGCAGTTAAACAGGAGGATACTCTATCATATTCAAAAGCAGTAAGAGCACAAAATAATGAGTTCATAGCTTTGGCATTACTCTTTACAATTCTTACTTCCTCATCGATCCATTTGGAAGCTCTTTCATCGGTAGGCAAGGTTACTCCATCTTGGATTGAAATCCAAGAATCCATGTCGGTAGCCATAATAAGTTGTTTTATACGAAGCTTCCAATATCCAAAGTTGTTCCCATCAAACAATGGTGGCCTTGTAAAGGATTAGCCTTCAGCAAATGCGGGAACGGAAGCTCACACTCTATTTGAAAGCAAATAGAGAGCAGTAAAAGAAAGCAAAAGATAAGATTTACAGTGGTTCGGGCAATCCTTCCCTACTCCACTCTTCCAAGCTCACACTCCATTGTGACTTGGGTTCCACTATGTATTCCTCGAATACACTTAGAGTCTCCGCTCTTTTCTAGATTCCAGCTCTAGGGGGCATAAACAATAGATTGCACAAGTAGGTGATGAGTCTCACTCCAATCACACACTACTTTGCATATACTTGATCTTAGCTACTTAAGCTGAATCAAGTTCAATACAACAAGAATTTGAAATAAACAAAACTACACTTTACAGAGATGTGTAGGCAGGTTGAGCTCGAAGAAGAATTTAGAAGCAGCTTGGATGAATCTTGATGAAGCAGCTTGCAACTTGGGGCTCTTTCTTCCTTTGAATGTATATGGATCACTCAAATATGGAGAAAAGGAAATAGGAACTCTTTCTTGCACTTCTTTTCTCTCTTTGAACTTTAGAATAGTGTATATGATTATCTTGTGTGTATTTCACGTTCATTTGAGTGTCCTTTTATAGAGTGAGGAAGATTTGAACGTTGTAGAGGTGGTTGGCGCGCAATAAATGAACTCCAACGTTCAAAAATTCGAATGTTATTCTCCAAGTCGAAGGTGGAGTCGACTTGGCTTGCGACTTAGCTTCCTAAGTCGCACCTGGAGTCGACTTCGTCTGTGACTTCAGTTCTTCAGGTTTCCAAGTCTGAGTCTTGGTCGACTTGGCTTGAGACTTCGACTCAAGTTGATCCTGGAGTCGACTTGACTTGCGACTTGGCTCGGTCTTTGCTGAAAATGCTTTGATCTTTATTTGATCTGCTTCTATCATGCTTAGATTTCTTCCTTTGAATCATTTTCATTTTGAATGATTCCTCATACTTGAAGTTCTTGTTCATCTTGAAGAGATTGTGCCTTGATCCATCTTGGATTGGCTTGAGTCTCATGAATCTTTGGAGAGTTTGATTCTTGCTTGGTTGATTCATGCACCTTGTCTTGCATTGGAGTCATTTGGTCTTTAAGACTTGATAGACTTGATTTGAAGTTGAACATGAATTCTTACTTTGAGTTGGACTCATTTGATCTTCATCTTGAAACTTTGCTTTGGACTTGATAGACTTGATTTGATCTTAATCTTGAATTCTTGCTTTGAACTTGAGTGAGAGTTCTTGAATAAGCTTGAATCTGCATCTTCGAGGTCTGAACTTCTCAAGTCGCAGATGGAGTCGAGCTTGTCTGCGACTTCACCCAAGTCGCACTTGGAGTCGACTTGGCCTGCGACTTGGGCAACTTTGTGCCCCAAAATCAGCTCTGGACAGTTTTTCTCGATTGAAGTCGATAGTGAAGTCGACTTCGTTTGCGACTTGGCTACCCAAGTCGCAAGTGGAGTCGACTTAGCCTGCGACTTCACCTGCTACTCTTCCATTTCTAATTTTGCCTTTGAGGTTCAATGTCAAGTCGATAATGGAGTCGACTTTGGGATCGACTTCAACCTAAGTCGAAGTCCAAGTCGACTTGGGGATCGACTTGGCTACTTAAGTTCCTTAAAACATTTGGCAAACTCATTAGTCCTTTAAATATACTCAAGTTAGTCTTTGTTAATCATCAAAACTCAATCTTTGGTCAATTTTGTTTCGTTTTGAACATTGTTTCCAATAGAAGGAAGGCAAGCCAACAGTCGACGCTAGAGAAGACAAAGCAGCTCCAAGCTGAGGCAGACAAGGCCGATGGGCGAAAAGGAGAAGACTGCCACGATGGCAAGCCAACCCCGAAGGCAACTGGCAATAATAGCGGCAACGCAACCCAAACAGGAAGCAACGACTGCCGACGAACGGCGTTGTCAGAGACGAAGAAGAAGGAAGATGAACAGACGACAGCGGCACGACGACGGCCCAATAGCAGCAACCATGGCAACGACCGAAAGAAACAGCAATGGGTGGAGTTGAAAGCAGAATCTGGTTGGCGTTAACAAACATGACGGCAGCAGCAGCGAATGGACACTCGAAACAAGGAAGAAAGCCCGGCGACAGCAAGCAAATCTCGCCGCGATGACCGGGAACGAGGAAGATCGGCGTCACAGCAGTTGTGGCGACGGTGATTTCAATGATGGTAGCAGCCGGAAGGGAAGGAGGAAGAAACGGCGGCGACAAGCAAGAAAGGAGAAAAGGGAAATCGAAGAATAAGGCCCCCGTCGGAGACCCTAAAATTGGTCAAAATTGCAGAAAGCTCTCCGCCACCTCTAGAAATTGCGAAATCATCCAGATTCAAGACTAGTGCAAAACAAGCCAGCAAGTCCACAGAATTTCCAAAAGGACCACTCTCCTAAAAGAAACATTGTGAGTTCGCAGAAATTGCGAAGTGACCCAAAAAACAAAAGTAACAAAACAAAAATAAAAAAACAAACAAAACAAACAAAAGAAAAAAAAACAAAAAAAGACAAAAAACAAAAAACCAAAAACAAAAAGAGAGAGAGAGAAAAAAAGAGTGTTCAGGTCAATGCCAAAGGGGTGTCCAGTACTTTACCATTCACCATCAAGACGCCTCTGGCAAAGGGGGGCAACTGTTAACACCCCACCTTTGGGCCCAAAAATGGATAAAATGCAAACGGTCCCAAGCCCAAACAAATTCAAGGCAAAAGGAGGTTCTAGCAAGCTAAGCAGACCCTTCCAAACTCAGCCCATGGAGCGAAGCTCCACCAAGCCTCGAAGCAGGCTTTTCAACAAACTAGATCCGACCCACAAAGAGCGAAGCTCCTACCGGCCACCTCAACGGGCTCCACAAAGCAGCCCACTAGACGAAACAAACAGGCTTAGCCCAGCTCTAGCCCACCAAGCCTCAGAAGCAGGCTTCTCTACTATTTTGGGCCTCTACAATGGCCCACCCAAAAGCCATGGGCTTAGGCAAGCTCTAGCCCACCAAGCCAAGCTTATGGACCAAGTCCAACTCTTCAAAGAAGCCCAAGCCCATGGACCAAGTCCATGACCTCAAGAGAGCCCAAAGCCTACTCCTACATCTATAAAAGGAGGAGCACCCGCTCTCATTTATGCACTTGAGGAGAGGCATCCCAGAGGGGAGGATGGTAGTCTGCAGCATATCCCCGGTGTCCCGGCTTTTCACGCTCTCCAAGCAACGCGCTTCTCCTCCACACTCCCCCTTTCCATCTCTCCCGTTCTCTCAAATCTTCTTATTCCCCCCTTTCACGCCATGTAAACCGACTCGGGCTGGCAGATTTCTTCGTATTTGCTTCAACTCGAAAGCCGGAACCCGAGCTCTGTACAACTAGTGCCTTATTTCTTTAAATAGGAGCTAATATCCCTTTAAAGATCAGTGACAACTCCTTTTTTCTTTATATTTGCGTGCGTGTTTGAGTTAACGCCCGGCAAGGCGGGTGCACACGGGTTCACGAATTCCAGCATAACACGCTATCGTTATGTTGCCGGATTTGTGACTTGACCCGTGTACGGAAAGCCCCGTCTTAGCCGTTATGCCGCCGAAATCACGAGAAAACGCTCATACGCCAGATTTATCTAAAACCGTGAATCCTAACACATTTCACCCCATGTCAATGCAGGAAAACTAAGCCCATGTTGTCGTCCAACACGACCCAAACTTCTACGGCGAGGAAAAACCATTCCGAGTCCATTGTAGCGCTCGCAGCGGGTGCTACACTATCATAAAGCTCGGAGAGGCATAAAGTTGGCTTGCAAAAGAAGGAATTCTATTGGCAACAGTTGTCAAGGTTACGATAGTGATTACAATGTTGAGAAGATTTGTGAAGACATTAGGAGAACAAATCCTGAAAGTAGAGAAAAGCTGTAGAGCAAATCAGCAGATGGTAGTTATTTGAAACTCTTCATTTCATACGAGGTTGCGGTCATCCTGATCTTTCGAATGGTAGGCAGAAGAGCTGTCGAACTTTTTTGGGCAAAGGTAGGAGTGAAAAGGCCATTCGTTTGGCTCTTAGCCTGGGGCCGTGATATAGACGAAACAGCCCTTCTACTCGCGTGCGGGTTTATTGAGTTAGACGACGAGGAGGAGGATCTGCTTGAAGATTATGAATGGTTTTGCCTGGAGCTGTTCCATATTTTGTGCCAAATAACGAATTTGGTATTTGTCGTGGATTATACCCATGACGGAAAGGTTCTAGAAGTGGTTAGATCTATCTTTCCAAACTCGCATTGCAGATTCGATCATTCTTCATTTAAAACGGCAATACTCAACAAGCATCTTACTACCGAGATATGAAAATTACCATTCAATTGATGCACTTTTGGGCTCTGATAACTGCAAGGAAGTGGATATTGAGATGCGACATTGCTCTTGTAATCGTTTGCAAATGCTCGGCTACCCATGCCATCATGCCGAAACAGTTATAAAGGCTTTACAATAGAATAGATACGACTACCGGGATAATTGCTACAAAACTGCTGTGTACAAGAAAGCTTATTCGCAAGTGGTTATCCATCCGCACCCAAGAAGATGCCTCATAAAGAAAAAATTGGTGAATGAAATGATACCCTTTTTAAAGAAATCACATTATTTCTTTGATTTTGAATATATTGATTATTGATCAAAATTTTTAATTTTTTTACTGTATTTAATATTATTTGCTTAGCCAATAGACTAAGTCTTGTCCAAATTAAATATGTGCATAAGCTATATTGGTTCAAAATAGATATATTTATGTGTAAATTAGGAAAAATGTTTAAGTTTATTTACTTATGTATTAGAATGTGATAATTCTTTGTAAAATCATTTATCTATACTGTAGTGATATTTTAAATGGCTTAGATTTGAAAATATTACTTAAAAATTACTTTTTAGTATTAAATTATTTATTATATTAATTTTACATATTTATAGATAAGTCCATACATAGTGATACTAAATAAATGAGAAAATTTTTATGATGATATAAATAATGCTAAATGAAATAGATGAAATAGATATTCCATTGACTATTAAGATATTAAAAATGTAGTAAATTACAAGAAGAGTGGTTTCACAAGAAGATTGGTTTTACGAAAGCATAGGCATTGAGGTACCAATCAAAATGCTATGTTACCTGATTTTGCTTAAGAGGCTACTATTCGTCCCCTATCAACAATATTGTCATAGTTGTATAATGTCCAAGTACATTGATCAGCTGCCGATTCGGTTGTGATAGCTCTTAGTGTGATTTTCTATCTTAATATTGGATAATTTATTTCACCATATTTTGAGTCATGAGACAATGAGTTTACTTTCTTGTTATTATTAAAAATCAACCTCGGCCTTTGTAAGAGAAGTCATGTGATATGACAAAAGAAATTTCTGCTTGATATTCATACTTTCTTTAGTACAATACATGAAACTACCCAAATAGATCAATTTAATGAATACAATGGTGGGGAGGAGCTATGCTAGCTTATGAAGAAGAGATCTTACTGGTTCTTTCTCTCTCTCTCTCTCTCTCTCTCTCTCTCTCTCTCTCTCCATCTTAGTTTGAATTATGATTCTCTCTTTTAGCATTTATCAGCTAAAGTCAACTTGCATTGATAGTGTTTATCACCCAACTAGTGGATGTGAATTTTGATAACCTTTATTAAATTGAAAGATGAATGCTTCATTGTAATATGTTAGCATCAATTTATATTCCATTGTGACTACTGTATATGTATAATTTGGAATGATAGTTTTAATGTATTTAGAGATGCATTTTTTCATTATGGAGTTGTTTTTGTTTCACTCGAATTTAAGACTTTTTTGTAAAAAGCTATATTAGAGAGCTTTTTCTTTTCCTTGTATGAAGCTATCTTTATATGAATAAGATACATGCTGCTGCTGTTGTTGTAGTAGTAGTATTATGAAGCTCTATGGTAGTATAATATAAAATTTTCAAGGATACTGGGAAACCAATTATGATCATAATTAGAGGAAAATGAACAAATAAATTCTACTATTTTTCTAATTACAATGTGCGTCAAACCTAATTGGGCAAAGATTTTCAATTCTCTCTGAATTTTCTAATAATAAAGACAACACTTAAGGAGAAATCATGAGACTCCCCATTAGTAAGGCAGTCCACACCACTCAAATATGCAAAACTTGTTTGCACTAAGAATTTACGGGAATATAACCATAGAAAAAAAGGCGAGTTCCTCCCCCAGTCGTTCTCGATAGGCAATCGTTTTGTCGTGCTCAGAACGGGGTGGAGGTGAGCCTGTCGGACCGGTGGAAAGAGCGAGGAAGCATTTCGTGGGGCAGGGAGAATGAAAGCTCAACAAGATTGCATTTCTGTCGCCAGAAATGGACCCAGGTGAGGAAGATCTACTCGGAGTGGAACTCCAAACAATGGCGATATCGACATCGGCGGTTAGGAAGATTGAAATGGGAGAGGCTGACGCACTCCTCTGCTCAGTTTGGAGCTCAAAATCATACAATCGGGCCCATTTCCTCTCGATAATGAGGAGGCTGTGGAGGACGCGGGGCACATTCACGTTCACTGATATAGGGGAGAACCTGTATCGGGTCTCTTTCTCTGACCGGAATGATAAAGCAAGGATTCTTGCGGGAAGACCTTGGCTTTTCAAGAGGAACCTGGTGTTGTTCGAGGACCTGAAGGCAGAAATTTCAACTGCCCAAGTGGTGCTCGTCAAAACGCCGATGTGGGTGCATGTTGTGGGGATCCCACACCTGATCGACAAAAACCACATAGGGCAGTGCATTGGCAGGACTTTCGAAGAGATTCATGACATTGTTGTCAATGATTTGGAATTGAAGCTTTTGGTCACAATAGACTGCACTGAACTGTTAAGGAGGGGAATTTTCCTGCAGGTGGAATCGCAGCAGAGGAAGTGGGTGAACTTCCAATACGAGAAGCTACCGGTGTTCTGCTTCTATTGCAGAATAATGGGACATCTACACAAGGACTGCATGGCACTTTCCAAGACACAGGAGCATGTTCTTGAGGCTGACATGCGGTATGGCAATTCCCTAAGAGCCGGAACTAGACCAATGAGGTTTCGTCTCCAGGATCAGCAAGGGAACCGGGTGGCACCTCGCAAGTATATGGGAGGGACGGGCACATCCCACTTCGATGCTGGCAAGGAAGATGGGGAGAAGTTTACGGTTTCTGCTGAATTGGCTTGTGAAAACTCCTGCAAGGGGGATAAAAACCCAACTGAACTGGGAGGACAGCAAGGTCTGTCTCCAGAATTTCCCCACCGCCCGAACTTGGCCCCACCCCATTCAGCAGCATCTGATAAAACATTGAGACGCCCATGGGTGACAGAGCAGGCAGGCAGACACATGATAGCGCAGGCAGGCAGGCAGCGCAAGACCTTGGCTCTTCCATGGCTGAACAGCATGCGACCTGTTCAGGGGTTGGCAATGACGTTCCAGACGCCAGCCAAAGTCTGGAGGGTGCCCAGACGGTCAAGCCCAAGGCTCAAACTGTGTGTGATCTTTCCATGGATGAACAGCATGCGACTAGTTCAGGGGTTGGTAATTACATTCTAGAGCTTCCCTCCCCTAAAATGTACGGGTGCAAGGATGAAGGCCTTGATGGGCTGCGATGTGATTTCACTGCAGAAATGATGCAGCCAAGGCATCGTACTCAAGCTGAGTGGGAGGAACAGAGCTGCCTATTTATCAATACCTTTCAACGGGACCTATCCAAAACTGATACTCTTGAAGGATATCATATAACAGACCAATCTGGACATACCCCAACTGACATAGGACGGAGGTCAAAGGAAGCAACTACCGCAAAGTCGAAAGGAAGCTAGAAAAGGCTGGCGAGGGCACGAGGGTTGATGAATGCAGGAAAATCCATGCGGGGTTGTTGGATCATGCCTGTGTAAGGGGACAGAAGGGAGATGATGTAGAGTACCAAAAGAGAGGTCTGTGTGGCGACACAGGTGAACAACAACAAAGCAGAAAGAGGCTGAAAACTATCGTTTCCTGCTGTATGGGGGAGGTGGTGGCTGAGGAGAGACCTCAGTCCCACCTCGTGTAATATGGCGATATTAGCCTGGAATTGCTATGGGCTTGGGAACCCACGCGCAATCTGATGCCGCCTTGACATGGTCAGGAAACAAGATCCCATTTTGATCTTCCTTAGTGAAACAAAGCGTTCAGCGAAGGAAATGGAAGGGATTAGACGAAAATTGAGATTTGAATGCTGTTTTGCTATGGACTTGGCAACTAGATGTGGGGGCCTTGCGCTTCTATGGAATAATGATCAGTCGGTTAATATTTTGACTTTCTCTAGCAACCACATCCATGCCGATTTTTTGGGGTGGTCTTTTATGGGTTTTTATGGCCACCCAAAAACACATAACCGACATCATTGCTGGAATTTGCTGGAGCAGCTTAGTGGGGGCCCAAGCATGAAGTGGTTAGTAATGGGGGACTTCAATGAAGTCACAGGTCCTTCCGAATACCTCAGTCAGAAGATGCAACCTCAGGCTCAGATGGATCTTTTTTGCAACGCTTTGGACAGATGCAATTTGATGGATCTAGGATATGTTGGCCACCCGATGACTTGGACAAATAACCGCAGAGGCTCTCAACGTGTGGAAGCTCGGCTGGATAGGGGGCTCGCCACACCACAGTGGTTGTCGCTTCATCCTTTCGCAAAATTACTCCATTTATCTTCGGCCACCTTTGACCATTGTCCTATTCTGATGATCTTGGATATGAAGCGACGCAAGCGAAAACCTCCGAGTGAATTTCATTATGAGCTTTTCTGAGCCAGAGACAAGGAATCACATGATATTATAAATCAAATATGGGATTCGATTCCCTCAAATGGTGTTCCTCACTACGACCTCCTGGGTCAGAAGATCAAGGCATGTAGTAGTGCGCTAACCAAGTGGAGCAGGAAAAGAAGGGGTAATATCCGATAGTCTATTGTTCGGAATCAATCGATTTTGGAGTCTCTTTTGACCCAGCATCCATCAAATCAGCGGGACGAGGCAATTCACAGAACAAAATTCAAAATTAATCGTTTGCTTCACGATGAAGAACAAGTATGGCGACAATGCGCAAAAACACACTGGCTTCACGCTGGGGATAGAAACACGGTGTTCTTCCATCACATGGCATCCAACAGAAGGCACTCAAACTTTATCGGGGCTCTCCAAGATTTGGATGGACAGTGGGTTTATGACCACGATCAAATGCAAGACCTAGCATTGCATCATTTCCAATCAGTTTTCTCTTCATCGGGGCCATTGGATGCATCCTGGGTCCAAAGTGTGATTTCTCAGAGGTTATCAGATCAGCAAAGACAGCAACTAACCAAGCCTTTGATTCCTCAGGAAGTGACTAAGGTAGTGAAAGACATAAGCACCACCAAAGCCCCTGGTCAGGACGGGATGTCCGCTGGCTTCTTTCAGAAACACTGGAACACGGTGGGTCAGGAGGTTTTTCTCTGGTGTAAAAGTTTCATGGACGAGAGAAACCCCAAGCACTAGACTACACAACTTCGGTCGGCGAACTCCACCACGTTGGTTTTGATCCCAAAGAGGGCTGGGGCCCATTCTTTATCCCATTTTCGTCCTATCAGCCTCTGTAATGTGGTTTATAAGATTCTGGCAAAGGTCCTGGCCAACAGGCTCAAACTTTGTCTTCATGACGTCATTAGTGAACAGCAAAGCGCCTTTGTCCCAAGCAGACTTATCACTGACAATATGCTTGTGGCCTATGAAGCTATTCACTATCTCCGCCACGGGCAGAGACGGAAAAAATCAGAGATGGCTATAAAATTGGATATGTCCAAGGTGTATGATCGGGTTGAGTGGAATTTCCTCAAATTGACCATGGAAGCAATGAATTTCGGTCCGATTTGGACCAGCTAGATTATGAGCTACGTGACCTCTGTATCTTATCGGGTAAATGTCAATGGCTTCAAAACGAGGTATTTCCAACCTCAAAGGGGACTAAGGCAAGGCGATCCGCTCTCTCCCTATCTTTTCATCATTTACGCAGAGGGGCTTTCTACTCTGATCTCCAAAGCAACCGTCAGATCTACCATTCATGACATCAAAATCAATCCTCATGGGCCCTCTCTCACCCACCTACTGTTTGCGGACGATGCCATCATTTTTCTGCGAGCTTCAAATGAGGATGTTAGAAATTTGCTTGATATTCTCCGCCAATACTCGGAATCATCGGGGCAAATTGTGAATGTGGATAAGACATCCGTGTTCTTCAACTCTAACACCATAGTGGAGAACCGATGGGACATTACTTCCCTTTTGGGTGCCACGGGCCACGATCTTATGAACTATCTGGGATTACCTACCTGGTTGGGGAGGACTAAAAGGGACCTGTTTAAGCGCTTGAAGGAGCTGTATGGAGGAAAATTCAGGGTTGGAAAGGAAGGCTCCTCTCCTGGGGAGGTAAAGAGATATTGATAAAGGCAATTGCTCAAGCGATCCCGACGTACTCAATAAGTATTTTTCTTCTACCTAAATCTTTCTTTCATGATCTCAACGGGATGCTAAGCAAGTTTTGGTGGGGCGAGCATGATGGTAAGTGTAAAATGAGCTGGGTGGCATGGAATGAGATGTGGAAAACAAAACTATCGGGTGGGCTCGGCTTCAGAGATTTACACATTTTCAATTATGCTCTCCTCGCAAAGCAGGCCTGGCGTCTATCCACGACTACTAGCTCTTTGTGTTATAAGATTCTAAAGGCTAGGGCGACATTTGGAGCTGTCAGGCAAAAATTTCGGACTCTTTCACCTGGAAAAGCATTCTTAAGGCTAGGGATGCGATCCGGTTTGGGTGTAAATGGCGGATCGACAATGGAAAGCGAGTTCAGTTCTTCAAGGATGCTTGGCTTGATTCTGTGGTCACCAAGGCTGGGCCCCTTCCGCTATCAATCCCGGACGACATAAATGTCAGTCATTTCATTTGCGAGGCTTCAAACTCATGGATCATGGATCGTATACTGGCGGCTGGCGGGGATAAGGGGTGGCAAGTAATCAATCATATCCCCCTGCCCTTTCTTGCACAAGAGGACACGGTATTCTGGAAGTTTGAACCTCATGGGGCCTACACTGTCAAGTCAGCATACAGAGTCCTTGCCTCGAGACATGGTTGCTCCCCTCATTCCTCCATTTATAAAGAAATTTGGCGGACTAAACTTCCCAGCAAAATTCTCATCTTTGGCTGGAGACTATTCAAAAATAGACTCCCGACCCTCCTTAATCTGCAATCCAGGGGCATTGATGTGGAACCCCTTTGTTTCTTTTGCAGGTCTAGTTTCGAGGACACAAACCACTTATTCTCGGACTGCGAGATCACAAGAGCTATTTGTTCAAAGGCTGTTGGGGGCATCTCTCCTTCAACCCCCGTCCAGGATATGTTCATTTTTCTCTCATCTCGCCATGCGTCGAAGGATCTTGCTGCGTTCATTCTCTGTTGCTGGCGGATTTGGTTCATGCGAAATACGTTGAGAGTCGATGGAACAAAACCGGATATCGCCGACACTCTCAAATGGTGCGAGGATTACCTGGATCAATACCACAGGGCCACCCCCCTCATACTTGGAGGTGCAATTGATCGACCACTGGTCCCCAGATGGTCCAGACCTCCGGTAGGGTTCCTTAAACTTAATGTTGATGCTCGGATTCTCCATTGTCATGCATCTATGGGCTTCACGGCCGTTATCAAGGACTCCAGAGGTTCGTTTGTTGCTGCAAAAGGATGGCGACGATGTGGCCTTATGGAGCCTCTGCTTATGGAGGCATATGCCTTCCTCCTTGGGGCTAGATGGGGTTAGGAGCTTAACTTAGAAAAACTACAAATTGAGTCCGATTCGCTCCTTCTGATAAACTTTATTCTCTCAAATGACCCCATCTCCTCTCCTGTTGGGGTTATGGTTGACAAGATTAAGTCTATTCTTTCACATTCTACCCATGTCACTGCTCATCATGTTCTTAAGCAAGGCAATGCCGCTGCACATGCTTTAGTTGACTCCCTTTCTGTTTCTTCTGTGGATCATCAGGTCTGGTGGGGCATCCCCCCTCTAGCCATTCATGAAAAAATTTGTATAGACAATTTTTTGAAAATGAATCTTGGATCTTCCTATCCCTCCTCCCTAGACGAGCTCTCGGGTAGTGAGATAGGTTGTTTCCTTTTATCAAAAAAGAATTTACGGGAAGACCAGGACAGAATTAGCATCCCACATGACTTTATGATATTAGTTGGTCAGGATTGTCATGATTTTTAATTTATAAAACTTTGAGTATTGGCAACGATACATATAATTAGGATGGGCATGATAATTTGCATCCGGTTCCAAATGAGGTCATTTGTGACCAAGCCAAAAATATTTTTTATTTATCTCTATAAATTAAGTTTTATTATTTTCATAAAATATATATTTGTTTTATATTTTCAAACATGGAGATATTTTAATCATTGAAAATAATTTAAAATAATTGAAATACCTTTATTTTTAAAAATACAAAAAATATATATACATATTTTCAAAAATGATAAATATTAAAAATTGCATAAAAAATTCAAAAAATAAATAGTATATTTCTAGCCCAGCCGCAAATACGAGGAACACGTTTAAAGAGAGTGAAATCATTGCAAGCAAAAATCAAAGCATCAAATTCAGGGGGAAAAAACGCACACATGCAGAGGAACATTACATGGGAAAACATTTACATTAATAAAAGGAAATACCACGAGAAAGATAAAAGATCGTTCCATCAAATGACAAGGTTACAATAGTGACATAAATGCATTCATCTTCAGAACAAAAATAAATATATAAACACGAAGAATATTAACGAGCTAGGCCTATTAACAAATAAACCCACTCGCGAAATACAAGACAGCATCAACCGATGGTTAAAACTACTTGCATTACCCTTGTTAATTCCAATTCATTCTCTCCTTCAGTAACATTGATTGGTCTCTCATCGTTCTGAGAAGGCATTTCGCAGCCATCGTCTCTCATTGTCTACATCTGCAAAAACCACCGGCCAATCAGTAAAATGAAAATTACTACTTTCTTAGGTCAATATGTTGGACCCCGACATCTTTCTTTGTTTCTGTTACCCGCATCTATAAAGCTTCTCGATCTCATTTGCTCATTTATTTCATACAAGTTCACCCTCCGCATTTCTGATTATACATTCTATTGATCAAGTAATGCTTCAATGCATTTTGATGGATGCAAAAAAATTGTTAACTCTAGGTGTATTTAGCTTACGTATTAAGTTCACCATTTTGGAAGTGTATAAATATATTTTTTAATTTTTTTAAAAATAGGAGTATTTTAGTCATTTAAAAATGACTAAAACCTCCTCTATTTTTAAAAAATATGTACACATGTTTTGAAAAATAGTAAAATTTGATTTATAAATTAAATAAATACACGTAGATCAATAGTTTTATAAAAAATATTTTTAAAAAATATATTGAAAAAAATGAACTTTTGCACCCTGATATATTGAAACATTACTCTTAAAGATCAGCTGTTACCCATAAACAGAGTTGTAAAGACACCTAAGTAAGTTGCTCTTTCCTCCTTCAATAGGACTATACTTGTATGGGTCGTGTGAGTCTCAATACTTGTATTGGGTTGTTGATGCAATACCTGATTTTGCATTGCATTACTTTCTTTTTGACATCCAAACATTAAGGTTCTCCATAAATCATTTCTCGTTTTGTAGATGGTGAATATTGAATCGAATGATGCGGCTTCTTTTGTTTTTCTTTTGGTTTTTCATAAATTATATGGACGCCTTCTCCTACTGCATTGAATTCAAAACAGTTATACTTTTGATTTAGGAAAAAGTTATGTTCCGCATGGAAGGAATTCGAATCTTTCATCTAGTTGCAAATTACATCAATTCATTTTTGGATGGTGTGTAAGGAATGGTGCAACCACAAAAATTGCCTACCTTTTCTATCTCTGTTTTCGCCTTTAATGATGGGCTATTATTTGACTGATTTGTTGTTTAAAAAATGCAGTCATATTTCTTTTTATGTCGTCGTTTTCCCGCGACTTTTGCTTTTCACAGCAGCATAAGTATCCCAATGAAGCTGTTGATACTAGACTACAAATTCAAATAGATTTGCAAAGCTTAAGCCAGACAGAAGATCAAGTTTAGTTATTGGAATTTTACTTCTTTGATATATAGATTCACGTTCTACTGGCCTTTTTAGTTGGATCTTTTGTCACCAATTTAAGTAGCAAGCCACGAATTGGCCATAGGAAGAGAGACAATTGCCACAAGAAGCACTCAGGGATAGACGGTTTGAGCTGACTTTAACTAAATTTCCTCGTTAAAGATGCATTGATACTCGTGTGTAGAGTGTTAAAGTATGATTCAAAGCTCTCGTTGCTGCATCTGCCTATTTTCTTACATTCTCATCAACGTGTCGATGTTCTCCATACCTGCTGCAGCTTGTTCTGACGTGTAACAGTCCATTAGTCTAGCACTCTGCATTTTCCCTTTTTTCAGCAGCATTTTCGTGTAGTTAATCATGCATAGACAGTTACTTGTATGGTTAAAGGCTATAAATAGGCAAGCTGTTTTCTTCTTTTTGAGTAGTTACATCTGTATCCAGATCATTCAAATAGTGCATTCCTCTTTTATTTTCTCTTGCACATACAGTGTAGTTTGCATTTGTCTCCCAACTGTTTGAGTTTTTGCCTCTTAGAATTTTTGCTCCAACAAATTTGGTATCAGATACCGGTTCCATTCCTTGCCAAGTTGAGAGATGACTAGCAATGGAAATGTAATGAGTGCTGCACAACCACTCATTCCCATCTTTAAAGGAGAAAGCTATGAATTATGGAGCATCAGAATGAAGACTCTACTGAAGTCTCAATATTTGTGGGACTTAGTAGAAAGCAGGTATGCAGATCCTAATGATGAGAATAGGTTGAAAGATATTAAAAAGAAAGACTCCAAGGCATTGGTGATCATTCAGCAGGCTGTCCATGACAATGCTTTCTCAAGAATTGCAACAACGATCACTTCAAAGGATGCTTGGTCAATTTTGCAAAAGGAGTTTAAAGGTGATTCAAGAGTAATTACGATAAACTACAATCTCTTCATTGTGATTTTGAAACTTTATTTATGAAAAATGGAGAATCTACACATGACTTTTTGTCTCGAGCAATGATAGTAGTCAGTCAAATGCGATCTTTTTGAAAGAAGATCAAAGATCAAAAAATTGTTGAAAGGGCATTACGGAGTTTGACTTCAAAATTTAATCATGTTGTTGCAGCAATAGAAGAATCTAAGGATTTGGCAAAAGTTTCATTTGATGAATTAATGGGGTTTTTACAAGCTCATGAGTTCATAATTAATAGGTCACTTGAAAAGTGTGAAGAAAAAGCATTTCTGGTGAAAGAGACAACTACCAAATCTAATGAAATTGAAATTGGCAAAGGCCATGGACGAGTAGGATTCCGTGACAGAGGCCAAGGCAGAGGAAGAGGCAGACGTAGATCTAATGAATAGCAAAGGCAGCAAAATGAACAAAGGAGATATAAAAATGGTATTCAATGTCATCGTTGCAAAAAAATTAGCCATGTGAAAGCAAATTTAACACATAATTTGCTAAGTATTGGCAAGTGGATACTCAATATTATTTGATGATGGTGCATGTCATTAAGGAAAAGCAATCAGGGCTGATAATGATCAAAGTGCATGTGACTCAAAACAAAATGTTTACATTGGAAGTATTAGGAAATAATTCTACAAAACAACAAAGTAATGCAGAAAACAAGAAAAAACAGAAATAAAGTATGCGCAAATTTTTTAAGCGCAAAATCCTTCAATATAAAGGGAAAAACCATGGGCGAAGGAGGAGAAAATCCACTATCAAAAACAATATCACAAGAGATGAAGAACTCTCAAAAGGAAAAACCCTTGAACCTAATACACTCCAAATAACTCTCAAAAAGACCAAACTTCACCAAGGAATATATAAGAGAGCTTTGAAAAAATTGATACAAAACACCTAAGAGCTAGTCTCCTTTTATAGGCTTAAGAGAAAGTTCTATGCAAAAGACTTCTAGTATGAAAAGAATTGTGTATAATAAAGATTATGTATTAGTTACGCAAAAGACTTCTAACAGGAAGAGGATTGCGTAATGGTTTGCTTGAATAGCAAGTCACCTCCAACAAATCTCCACCTTGACTTGAATTCAAGTAACTTTGAAATAGAATGGATTCTCCACCTTCACCACGAACTACTTCTCATGAATTAGAAGCTCCAGCCAAGCTCAAGCAATGCTTGAACTTGGTAATAGGAAGTGATTTCATTAACATATCAGCTAGATTGTCTGCAGTAGCAATTTTCTTGACTTGAATATAACCACGTTCAACAACATCACGAATAAAGTAATACTGGACAGCAATGTGCTTTGTTCTTTCATGATACATTTGATCTTTACTGAGATGCATAGCGCTCTGACTATCACAATGAACAATAATCTTTGTCTGACATGGATTGAGTTCACTCATTAAACCTCTTAACCATAAAGCTTCTTTGACACCTTCAGTCAATGCAATAAGCTCTGCTTCTGTAGTTGACAAAGCAACAGTACGCTGCAATGTAGCTTTCCAACTGATAGCATAACCACCATTAGAGAACACATAAGCTGAAAGTGACCTTCTCTTGTCAAGATCACTAGCATAATCTGAGTCAACATAACCTGTCAATGCATCATTAGTTCTACCAAAATATAAACATATATCTGAAGTACCTCTCAAGTATCGCAAGATCTATTTCACTACATTCCAATGTTCTTTACCAGGACAAGACATGTATCTGCTCACCACACTGACAGCATGTGCAATATCTGGACGAGTATAAACCATAACATGCATAATACTTCCAACTGCACTTGAATAGGGAATACAAGACATATATTCTATCTCTTCATCTGATTGTGGTGACATCTTTGCAGATTGTTTAAGATGAGCAGCAAATGGAATATTAACAGGTTTGTAATTAAGCATACCAAAACATTCCAAAACCTTTTGAATGTACTTCTGTTGCGAGAGACATAATTTTTTTTGTTTTTCTATCGCTGTGAATTTCCATTCCAAGAATCTTCTTGGCTGCACCTAAATCCTTCATTTTAAATTCAGTACTCAACTGAGCTTTTAACCTACTAATCTCAGACATATCTTTAGCAGTAATAAGCATATCATCAATATATAATAGCAAATAAATAAAAGACTCATCTGAATATTTTTTTAAACTAAACACAGCTGTCTCTCTGACTTCTAAATAACCATGAGTAACCATAAAAGCATGAAAACGTTTATACCACTGCCTAGGAGATTGTTTGAGCCCATATAATGATTTCTTTAGCAAACAAACGTGATCCTCTTTACTATTAATAACAAATCCTTCAGGCCGACATATATAAATTTTCTCATCAAGTTGGCCATTTAAGAAGGTTGCTTTAACATCAAGTTGCTCTAGTTCCAAATTTTGCATAGCAAACAAAAATAATAAAACACGTATAGAATTTTTCTTAACAATAGGTGAGAAAATATCATTAAAATCAACACCGTGTACCTGACTGTAGGCTTTAGCTACTAACCGTGCTTTATATCTTGCATTTTCAACTGCTAGAATGCCTTCTTTTTTTTTAAAGACCCACTTGCATCTAATAACTTTCTTGTCTTTGGGAGGTTTAACCAACTCCCAAGTCTGGTTTTTATAAAGAGATTTCATCTCTTCATTCATAGCAACCAACCAATTTGCAGATTTAGAACAAGAAATAACATCAGAATAAGAAGAAGTATCATCATTACCATCGATGGTCTCTGCAGTTGTCAGTACATAAGCAACCATGCTTCCATCAAAATATTTTTTTGGTTTATTAATTTTTCTTTTCTATCTTCCCTTTGCAATGGAATATGGTTTTGCTTGTGATGGACCTGCTGGTGGTATATTTTCTTCTATAATTTCTTCATCTTCTTGAGTAGAGCTAAGCACCTCTACTGAGCTGGGTTGAGGAGGTAAATTTTCAATCTCTATTTCCACACACTTTTCAATATCCTGGCCTGTATTACATGGAATAGGAGACTCCTTTCCCGAATTAAGCATAGAAAGTTCATTAAATGTAACATCTCTGCTAATTATAAATTTTGGTAAATTTGGATCCGAACACCAAAATCTATATCCTTTTATCCTAGAAGCATAACCCAGAAAAATACACTTTTTAGCTCTGGGTTCCAATTTTCCATCATTCACATGAACATAAGCAAGACACCCAAATATTTTCAAATTGGAATAATTAGCAGGATTACCAGACCATACCTCCTCTTGAGTCTTAAGATCAATAGTCGTGGAAGGAGAACAGTTTATCAAATAACAGGCTATGGAAGCTGCCTCTGCCCAAAAAACCTTTGATAAACCAACATTAGAGAACATGCAACAAGCTCTCTCTATAATTGTCCTGTTCATACGCTCTACAACACTATTCTGCTGTGGTGTATTGACGACTGTGCGATGTCTCATAATTCCTTGATTTTTACAAAATTATTAAATTCAGCATTACAGAATTCCAGACCATTATCTGTTCTAAGTTGCTCCGCCTGTTTGCCTGTTTGTTTTTCAATCAAAATCTTCCACTGTTTAAAGGTCAGAAAAACATCACTTTTATTCTTGAGAAAATATACCCATAATTTTCTCGAAAAATCATCAATAAATGTTAACATAAATCTAGCACCACCTTTAGACGGGACACGAGAAGAACCCCAGAGATCAGAATGAATATAATCAAGAGTATCCTTAGTTCTATGAACTGCAGAAGTAAAACTAACCTTTTTCTGCTGTCCAAAAATACAATGTTCACAAAATTCAACTTTACTTGTACTCTAACCACATAAAAGACCTCGTTTGCTCAAAACTGACATACCCTTCTCGCTCATATGACCAAGCCTCATATGCCATAATCTGATGATGTCTGAATCTGACAGGCTAGATGAAGTAACTGTTGCTCCACCTATAACCGTGGTTCCCTACAAAATATACAAACTACCAAGCCGCTTTCCTTTCATCAAAATAAGAGCACCTTTAGAAATTTTCATTACTCCACCTTCAGCTGAATATTTGCACCCTTTAGCATCGAGAGTGCCCAAAGAGATCAGATTTTTCTTTAAATCAGGAACATGCCTTACATTAGTTAATGTTCTCACAATGCCATCATGCGTTCTAATTTTGATTTTTCCTATTCCAACTGTTTTACAAATAACATTATTTCCCATCAACACAACTCCACCATCAAAAGACTCATATGTGGAAAACTAATCTTTATAGGGAGAAATATGATAAGAACAACCAGAATCCAAAATCCACTTACCTGTGCGTTTAGACCTATCATCGGTCACAAGGAGAACATTATCATCACTCTAATATGTAGCTACACTAGCTTCAGAAGGTTTTTCATTATTTTTCTGGTCTGTTTGATTTTCCCTTTGTTGTTTCCTTTTTAACTTGAAACAATCAACTTTAATGTGCCCCAGTTTACTGCAATAATTACAAGGACCAACATTATTTCTGGACTTTGATCTGGACTGAGATTTATTATTGTTGAAATTTCTTTGCTT
>JAXCLR010033769.1:0-20029 GCA_035584095.1 Annona squamosa | reverse complement strand
TTGCCGAAGTGATTTTAAATTCTTCTGAGGTTCAGTTGTGCTGGTGGGGCTGCCCACCTCAGGCTATTTGTGACAAACTCTGTACAGACATTTTTTTGGCTATGGAAAGCTCGGATCACTCTACCTTTAATCCCTATTACGTTCATGGGGAATAGGGTTAGAGTGACTCCTCCTTTAATCAAAAAAAAAAAAAAGTTCAAGCAACAGGACTTGATCTAATTTACCAAATTTTCCCAGACCGGACAAAAAGATGAACATTGCCTGCAAAAAAATAAATAAATTTGATCAGCACCAGAGAATCATGCTCCACTTCAACATCCTTATACAAAATCACTGTTAATTACAAATTACTCTGTCGCAAATCACTGTTAACTTTAAAATTTCCTTTTAAAGACGATTTGTTGGTATCTTGATATAGATTCGAATAATCTCCTCTAGATATCTTCATGCAAATTCTCACATCATTAGCGTAGGTAAAAGGCTTGGATTTGGTTCCATCAGAATACGTGTTATCGCGTAGCAGAAATAATATAGGCAAAGAAGGTGAATTACCTAATGCGGAACCCAACGTGCACGTTGCATCTTTTTCTTTAAACGCAGCCTCGCTCAATGATACAAGTATTATTCGCTTTCAATCCATCAGATTTTTACGCCACGCTTACCCAAATTAGTAATCAAGATATATGTGCCGCAAATCATATGGGACCAATTTCGAAATATGGACGGCTGATTATGCAAAAAATTCTTTACCCATCGATTTTTAGGCCGACCTACATATTTTTTACAGCAATTGATTTCGTGTGGACGACATGTCCTAAAATTTGTCTAGTCCATGGCCCCACACGACAAAGGATCTTGATTTCATGCATTTGGCACATCTGCCAATGGACGACCCCTCGCTTTCTTCCTTTTCACTAAGAAATTAGCCAAATACGATTATAAAGAAGTCTGGCCATGGACTTTCACGACCTCTTCCTTATTGTTTTGGGTCGCGGAATCCAGGCTGCGATCTTCTTCTTCATCCACCGTAGCAGCAGGATGTTGGCTATTTTCAGCGGTGATATCGTAAGAGCTCCGGAGGAGCTGGTCCAAGCTGGTAACCGGACCCCCACGCCCAAAAGATCCTCTGCCAAACTTCTCGAGTCCTTCCTACAACAATTCCCTTCCGCCGTGACCCTCAACACCGGTCCCAGCATGTCATTCTGCTACACCCGCGATCATCAAACTCTATTACAACCAAGGTAGGTGTATATCTCCGATGATCATTAATTAGATGCAATTAATTACCCTAACAGTTTGTATTGACGTACATTAATTATCATAATTATATTTGTCTACGTTGTTGGTGTTGCGAATATAATGCTGTGACGCAGGTCGTTCGCAGCAAAGGATGAGATATTTTGCTTGTTCCAAGGAACGTTGGACAACCTGACAAGGCTGAGACAGCAGTATGGTCTAGGGAAGAACGCAAATGAGGTGGATCTGGTGCTGGAAGCATACAAGGCCCTCAGAGATCGAGCTCCCTACTCGGCCAACCATATGGTGGCCCACCTCGCTGGTCAGTTCGCCTTCATCATCTTCGACAAGACTACTTCCGCAGTCTTCGTGGCAGCCGTGAGTGATCTCCTACATACGTATTTCTCTACTTGTACATGTTAACATAGTAGAAATTAAGAGTTTTGTGACCCGCAGAGATTAAAGATGGGGCCGATCCTTGTATATTTTTATAAAAATGTTGTCCTCAATGTATTTAATTTAATTTACTCACCAAATTTTACTCTATTGTTTTGAATTTCAAAAAAATCTACCACTTCTTAGGATAATTAAGTAATTTTTTTACCTCCGAAAACTGTTGATTTTTTAAATTAAGAAATATACGCCCATATTCAAGAATTTTTAAATTTAAGATGTGACTTACTTAAATACGCTAAGGACAGTATTTTTAGAAAGAAATTAAAAAATGAAAAAAATATCTTCTGTTAGCCCGGGCTAACAGAATCCATTAATTATTGAATCTGCCGGTCAGGTATATATCTTAATTAAGTTGCATAATATATCTATATGTGTGTGTGTGGTGTGAGCATATAGGATGAAGAGGCTAAGGTTCCATTATTCTGGGGGATAACCGCCGATGGCTACCTCGCTTTCTCGGACCACATCGATGTACTTAAAGGTTCCTGTGGGAAATCACTAGCATCGTTCCCTCCAGGTAATTAATCTTCATGAAATTTCTAACAATTGAAATATATAGTGGGTTGGATCCATATACATACGCCTTTTTTTCCTATGTAGCCTATCAAGGAAATTAATCATCAACTACTTCTTTCGTTATTTAATTTCTCTGCTGGTTTGGGCCATAAATTTATGTTCAGGTTGCTTTTTCACATCTGCAATGGAGCTCAGAAGCTACGAACATCCAAAGAACAAGATCACTGCTGAACTCACTACCGAGGAGGAAATCTGTGGTGCCACATTTAAGGTTTATTTACATTAAAGGAAGGCTATACATATATTGATTTATTCATTTTCCATTAATTGTTTGATTGGTGGGATTTGCTATTACTTAGGGTGCGTTTGGGAATGGATAAAATTTTTGATAAAAATTTTGAAAAGTAAAAGTTGTCAAATGATGTAATATGATAGAGTTACTGATGAAGAGTAAAGATGATAAAGTTAAAATAGATAGATTAATTGTATGGGTAGTTGTGTAGAAATGATTAAAAAGTAGGGTAGTTGTATGGAAAAATGTGAAAAAATGATTAAAAAATATGATAATTATAGAAAGTGAAAAGTTTTAGATTGAAAAATTTTAAGTTAACATTTTTTCCTCATTACCAAACACATTCTTAATCTCGTAAATTTAGCAATCCAATCTTTCATGAGATCGGTGGGAAATTAAAAGACCAAATATGATTTTATGGCGCATAAAAATACATCTACTGTTTACTACTTTTTCGTTTTCTTTTTCTTTTTCTTTTTTTGTCCTAATGTTTTGTTTGATTTGTAGGTGGAAAGATCTTATCTCTGGGCTACCATCGAGTGAAACTGCATTCCTAACCCTGATGTTTCAAGAAATGTAATTTACTGGGTATCCTGTAGATCTTTTTCATGTTTAGAGTTGGTAGATGCAACTGTGAGATATGCAACAAGATAAATTAGAAGGCAAGCTTTCTGTAATTGCTTTGTGTTTGAATAAAAAGTGCGCAAAAGTGGTTGTCCTTCTTAAAAAGCCCTTTTCCATCACGAAATTAATCAGCAATACGCAGATTACTTGCTTCAAGAACGTTTCCAAATGGGCAATCAGGAATATATATTGCCAAGTGGGGAGCCATTCGCTGCAACAAACTCCGGCATTGGAGACGAAATAAGCAATGATTTGCTGCCAAAATTGTTGCTAACGGGGCATCAGTAGCAACTCTGGTGCTGAATTTTACTGCCAACAACAAGGATTCTTGCAGTGATTCTTATGGTTGCATGTAAGTATTTACTTCAATTGAAAATACAAAGTTCACTTTAGTAACCATTATCATTAATTAAAAAAAATTGCAACTAAAAAATTTGTTGCTATTGATTATTTACACGTAATACTTACCATATAACGTGCTAAAGTAAAATTGTTGCAACTAAACTTAAACTTGATCGCCAAAGGATAGACAGAAATCATCCTGTCATCCTATTACGTTGACAAAGCCATTGGCCGAAAGCCAATGTAATAAAACGCATATTATTCATTGATAAAATTGCATTCAAAAGCTTCCTAAAAAGATCTTAGCAACTTAAATTTAACTTTTTTATACAAAAAAACTCATTGTAAGGTATAATTTAAATTAAAACTAAAAACAACTCGATTAGATAAGGTAAATATAATATTCTTTTCATATGAGAGTGGATGGTAGCTCCGTGCATTAAACTCGTGCTAAGTTGGTCCCGTGAACGTTGAACCACTTTGGGACTATAGTGATAATCATATCTTAGGAAATAAGATGGTGGATTCATAACTCCAACTCCTGACCTTCAAATCATACGAGGATGAATCACCATAAGAAATTTGAATTTTCCCAAGATAAGTTTGCACTACAAGAATATTAAGCTTTATCAATGCCGTCCAGTACAAGAAGTTGGAAATTTCGTTGTTAAATAATTTTAGTAACCATATTAGTTCGCCATAAAAACTTTGCTACGGAGTACCTTTAGATATAAATAAATATAATTTGCTGCCAATTGTGATCATTTAGCAACCAAAGAATTTTAATCTTACAACAATCTTCAAAGTTGTTGCTAAAAATATGATTTATTAGTCATTAACAATAATAAAATTACGTTGATTGTCAATACTTTACACGCCTATTCTAACAAGAGGCTTGAATGGGATGTAAATGGAATGCAATATTTTATTTCTAAGATAAAATTTTCAATTTTTAATATAATTTTTAGTTTTATATTATAACTTTTTATATTTTCAATACTATTTTCCTTATTTTTAATATATATCAGTACATTCTTATCCCATTCAACTTCTAATTTGTATACAGCCCAACAGGTGTGTTGATTGCAAAAAGTTGTGCTTCGGTTTGCTAAAAACTTCGCGTCCATCTTTGATGCTAAAATAAGTTTTATCGTAAGAATTTAGTGGCAAATTATTGGCTTCAGCAATTAAATTCTAATCTGATTAAATTAGAAAATATTTATTGTAACAACAAAATGCTTGTTTGATGATAGGTATTAGATGAAAAGTAACGGCTATTTCATTGAATGGGTGTTTGTTAATACCTAAAGTTTTTCGAATTAAAACGTTTCACCGTTTATAACTTTTAATTATTTTTTCATTTCTTCTGATACAATTATCTCACTTTTCAATTATTTCTATGCAACTACTCATACGACTAATCTATTTATTTTAACATTATTTTCTTTACTTATCATTGTTATCCATATCATATCTTATCATTTTCTCACATTTAAAAAACTTTTACACCTTTAAAAACAAATTAATAATCCGTCGTCTTTATCCAAAACGAAAACAATTTATCTAAAATTTCTCTCCTTATTCGTATTAAACTTAATTAAGACTTTAATTACTTGAATTAAAAATTTTAATTTCCACTAGCTTTATCTTTAAAGTTGGAATGAACTTGATTAAAATGAGATTAAATGAAAACAAAAAATATATATATATATCAATAATATAGAAATGAATCAAATCATGTTTGTTATAAAGTGACTAAGGGCTTCTTACCTAAGTGATAAAATTTTTGGTAAAAAATTTTTGATGTAAAAGGTTATTAAAATGGAAAAAATAATATAATATGATAAGGATAATAATGAAAAGTAAAAAGAATAAAGTTAAAATAAATAGATTAATTATTGTATAAATAGTAGCGTAAAAATAATTGAAAAATAAAATAATTATATAAGAAATTGTGAAGAAATATATAAAAAATGTGGTAATTATAGTAAGTGAAAAGTTTTTTTTATTACCAAAGTTAAATGTTTTGGTGGTAAACATACACACTCTACATTAAAAAATATTTTTAAAATGTAATAAAAAATAATTAATGTCAAATCAAGTCTTTTAAAATGAATTTTCTATACAATTAAAATTCGTCGTGGCCATCAGCGCGGTAGAACGTCGCAGGCCCAGAGCCCCAGACAGAGCATTTAGACGAAAATTTTTCACGGCAACATCATCAGCAGATCATTTCTTTAAAAAAATATATATGTATATTCTTTTATAAAGTAAAGTTGTCTTGGTTGCATCCATTGGCGTATTCACATGGCACCCTTGTAAGCTCCAATAAGTTAGGAGAAGTAGTGTATAAAATAAAGTTAAATAAAAGAGTAGGGTGTATTATGGGCATGGCGCATTTAATTAAAACATTTTTCTTCTCCGCTTCTTGTACTGAGTCTGAGACCGTCGAACAAATGGCCTGCAAGATGTTGACCGCAGCTGACTGGAGGAGCAGACTCCCGTCTTAAAAAGGCACGAATACCTAATCATCCCCTGCCATATCTGTTACGCTACACTCGAAATTTTTCATTTTTGATAGGTGGAGACCTGGTTATTTATCTCAGCCGTGCAAAATAATCCCTGAGCATGAGTGATATCCTTAATTCCTCCGCGATCCAAGTAAAGGAGACAGAAGGGGGAAAAAAGAAAGCCAGGGGATGGGTTGTAGTGTCTTGAAAGCTATGCAATTTGTCTGGTGGTTCATCTGTAATGGGATGTGAAATAGAGATGGTTCGGATTACTAGATTACGGGACGGATCCAACTGGGGGAATTTTTAAAAACATGACTTGTTCATCTGATTTCTGCGTCAGGTCACCATCCACTGAATTTTGTAATTTCTAGCCCACTTGCTGTGGGTTTATCCATACGGCAGGGAGTTTGGTGGCGGCCAATTTTGAAGAATGCTTGCTTTGGAGATCCTCCACTTTGATCGTGATTGGCCCGGGGATACTCTTGGCCAAAATCGTCACTTTCATGTCTCTAACTCTCGTTGAAAATCTGCCCATTTTTCATTATATCCTTACAATGGAAGAAATCTTGATTAGATATACATATGTAATGCATGCTAGATATTGAGATTATGCTGCTTCGAGACGGCTAAATATATTACAGCGACTTCATATATGTTTGAGAGTGCTCCAAGTCACTAAGTCGAGTGGGTAACCTGGCTCTGGGCTAAAACTAGATATACTAAAAATTTTGAAAGTTTCCCTATCAAGGAAAATTTTTTTTTTGAAAGTTTTATCCTTCGTAATATACTCTGGGAAGGGTTGATTACTGGATGATCTTTTAGGTTTGAACTTGAGAATCAAGGAAACAAGTAATTGGTTTGCTCAGCTCTTTTTATAATTGTAAGAAGATTAGGAAGGACAAACTCAGGTTTCTCCGTTACTCATAAAAAGCTTGGAATGAGTAGGATTAAGTTGACTAAGTTCAACTCAATAGTTTTGACTCAATGGGTTAGTTTGATTTTCTCAATTGCCCATGAGAAACTTAGAAAAAGTTAGATAATTGTGACTAGGTTTAATGAACTTTGCTAATTAAGAATAATTGCCTCAAAAGTGGGTTGAATTCCCTCAATTATGCATGAGAAGCTTAGGAAGTGTAAAACACTAGATTAACTAGATTTGACTCAATGAGTCAATTGAGTTGACTAATAAGTGGTGAAGTACTTAACTTCCACATGTAAGACAATTTAAGGATCTAAACTGCTACCTCAGATCTCTACTCATGTCTCAGTCACTCATGAGCAAAGGATATCAAATTCTAAGTAAACTTATCATTATGAATCTTATGAGATACTAATGGAGACTTGGCAAAAAGATGCTTTTTAGTTAACTCAATATAACATGACCTTACTTTTGTCATTTACAAGTTTTGAGGTCTTAGCCACCAAATAAGCTAGTTTCCCTAAATATGGATGCATAGTATGCAGGGGGAACACAAGCACATATCAACATTATGACTTGTGCCTATCCAAGAAAATGAACAATCACTGAAGATGCAGTACAATTCAATTACTCCAATTATGAAAATCAGATGAAAATTTAAAAATATATTTATACATATCCAAAAATAATAAAACTTAAAATACAAGTTAAATATACCTAGATTAATCATTTTATAAAAAGATTTTCAAAAAATATATTAAAAATGGGGTTTTACACCCGCATACATTGAAATTTCAATGCATCAAAATGCATTAAAACATGTGAAGTATATGAAAATTAGCCAATAAGTTCTCTATTTATAACCCTTGAGATCAGCTTGTAGCAATACATAAGGGTTATCTGCTTGAGCTGCATTGATTGCGAGTTAAGTAACCAACAGGAAAGGGATTTTTCAAAAAAAGTAACTAACAGAAAGAGGAAAAAAGTTAACTACTGTTGGTGTGATGTAAAATTTTCACTAACTAAAAATCTTATTTTTTCAATTATTATATAAATTTAATTTATTATTTCACGTTTTGATGCAATTACTATATCTATTTAATTCTTATTTTTTGCGACTAATAATTTCCCTTATTGCATCACATTATTCTTTCAATTTTTCAAAATATATTCTGTAATAAATTTTTCCTCATTCTTTTCTAGTTAACAAATGTATCCAAAGTTTTGTTACAGGACCTAGCAGTGTAATGAGGTTCGCAATCTATGATTTGATGAGCCAAGCAGTCAATTGATTTTGCGAATTTGATGGCCCGGCAAATTATTCAATGAGCTTGCTGACACAGCAATTACCTTCTAAACCTGAATTTAATTGATCAATTCACAAAATAGATGAATCTAATTTTCTGATTTGAATTTGAAATAGATTTTACTTGAAATTTTAATGTGTTCCATAAGCAGATAACAAGTAAATAATTTTATAATATCTTTAAGCAATTTGATAACTTATTTTCTACTGCATTGTACATTTAGTTAGTTACAAAGTAAAATCGAACCGAAAAGGATCAGCCAGTAGTCGAGCCTGAAAGTATTGGCTTCTGATGGCCAATGGGCCAGCACTGCCCAAGAATTGGACCTACAGATCAAAATTGCTGGGCTTTTTTTCCGGGTAGTCTGTAATTGAATATTGTTCATATTGCCACTTTTCCACAAATCTCAGCGAAAATAACTTCTTTCGTCAACAGAAAACGCACTTAAAATACTAAATTCTTGTACGTAATTATTTTCTGCTCCAAATGACTCTCTCCTAATTATTCTTTTTTAATTTTTTTACTTCTTTTTGTTAGAATTTTGGACACACCTATATATTAATTATATGTACGCTATCATAAATAGCGGGCTAAATTTTAAAGTGGTCCTATAATATTTTATGGGCCTAAATTATCTAATAAAGTATGAGTCTCCTATGCATAAAGACCTTAATGCCTAATTTCTAATTTCTATTTTATGATGGACTAAATTAGAAATACGAAAGATAGACTTCCTATATAAATGGTTGTGATCCCCAGGCTATGCACTAATTAGGGTTTCTTTTTTAACATCCCATCATTAAAAAAGATAGTCACATTCTACAAAAAACTCTAGGGCATTAACTTGGAAGATCAAGAAACTACAAGATTCAAGAACAGCTGTTGCCGTGGATTCAAATACACTTCCGCTCATGGGTTTATTTTTCTTAGTAATTTAGTATAGAAAATTCTATGATCATTATGAAATTAATCAATAAAATTTTTCCAACACTTTCAGCATTCAATAATCCTATTTTTGGCAGTCCTTTCTGACTTCAGCCTCAAGATATTTATAGCCTTAGAGGGGGGTGGTGGTTGTTGGGAATTTTAAAGTTATGTCAGAAAAATGAAGCAACAAAACATTTAAATTCAGCTTTGAAGATGGTCTGCCAATTGGAGGAGGAGCACTGAAGATGTGACTAACCTGTCCATGCAGAGGGATTGTCCTTTTACGGAACCAACCTACACCCCTAGAAGGCGTTCCATCAATTTCTATTGCCAATAAGGATGTTAACTTGATAGTGGCCATTTTGGGAACGGTGAAACTAATAGGGAAAAATGATGGGAATGTAAAAAATGAAAAAGGTGATGAAATGTATCAGTAGGAGTAATGCGAAAAGGGACCAAATATTTGACTTCCTTGTCTGAAAACATGGAAAAGAATGACAAAAAAATAGATATAAATAATAATTAAAAATGATCGAGTAAGTTATCAAACAGGTGTCGACAACCGCGTGAAAAGGGTGGGAAAAGACGGAAATGATTTCCACAAGCTTTTCCAAGTTACCAAACATAAGCTTGTAGAAATAACATAACTAATACTAAAGTATCAAGAGCCTCTGAAACAAATACATGCGTGTAATTCCGCAAATGTGTCTGTAAATACTGCATCCTTGTTGATCAGTCGATGGCCTACAAATCGATGGTGGCACTGTGGCAGTGAACAATGAGAGGAATCAATTTCTCGTAAGTCACTAGGAAACACCAAGTGACAGAGCAGGTGGATCAATCAGATCAACACAGATCAACACACTCAACCCACTAAAACAGACCAGATTCCTCTACAATCACAAACCTCTGCTGTAGCCCTTTTTTTTTATTATTATTTTTGAATAATCTGCTGTAGCCCGTTGGTAGTGCATGCAACAGATATCTGCGCCACTAAACCGTGCCACCGTACATTTTCTTTACACATCATATAGTCCATCTCATCATGCGAATTATGGAGTTGCAATCAATTGTGTTGAATGCAGATGAAGATTTTTGAGTGTCTCTTCAGAGGGAATGGAAGGGCACTGTACACCATAACGGGACCAAAAGTACAGAGAAGCATCATGTGTGCGGAGAGATTCGGTGCATGGCAATCTACAGCCATCCATAGATAGTGGTGGGTGAGAATCCAACACCCGTTTGGAAAAAGGAGGATTGCGACTGCCAAGATGGGGAATTAATGGAGGAGATGCAACAACAATGAGACAGCGAATTCCCCATTATTCTGCTGTTGGTCGAACCACCATTGGGCTGCTACTGATATTTCAGGCACTTGAATAAAAGTCATGGATGGTGGCGTGGAACTAATGGGCATGGAAAATGTTTGAAACGGCAGTATGACCTGCCCATCTCTGGGTGAGGCATTGACCATGACATCATGGCATGGCACTAACAAATGCAGAAACATAAGACAAGCTAAGACATGAAATTTAGAAGAACCACAACTATGCCATGTGATTATGACAGGACAGATGGACAGGGTCAGATGGACAGGGTGAGTTACAGCTAATGGCAACTTTATGTTATATTATAATCACATCGAAACAAGAGGAATGGTACATATACTTAGCGGGAAAGAGAAACATAAACAATTCCAGCGATTTTAGAGCCCATGCTTGTCATATTTCAAAGCAGGTCTACGCAGATTCTGACCTGCATTTGCTCGAGCCATATTAGAACAACACAGCTCTAGTCCGTCACTTGAAGCCTAAGTAGATTATGGTGATTATTCCGAAGTACTTTTTATATCGTGTTAAATCAAATATTTAACTTTGAAAATTGAAATTCGATATCTGATTGAGAGCAACTATAAACAGCTTAGTTGAAATTAGTCTAAAGTTTAAATTTAAACAAACTCCTCTATCAACCCAATTTTTTTATTAGGAACTTTTTTAAAAAAATAGTATAATCAGGAACTTTGAGAATTAGGAATGTTAAATTACAAATCCAGAGGCTTGTTAGTTTCGTTTTATAAATTTTCATTACTGTAACATTTCAGAGAGATCTAGACTGACTTTAGCATGACTAGTTACTAAATTTTTGTTGTACGCTACAGAAAAATACAGATATTTGATTTAGACCTTTCAGCAATTGCCAAATGCACCTATGCACATCAACTCCCAATTTTAAAACAAGGTTAATTAGCTGGTTGACCCCCAGTTCACCTAATCCAATCCACGATTATTCTGGACGCCTGGGTGCCCACGTCTTGGCTAAACCATCCCTCGACCTCATTTGTGGGTGGAAGATGCACGCACATCAATCCCTTGCATTCATGGATACCATCTGTTGAATCAGTGGGCTACAAATTGATAGTGGATAATGAAAGGACCCAATATTCTACATTCATCGCCGAATGCAAACATGACACACAACTGAGAGAAAGATCTCCTAAATCCCAATCTGGGATGTTGTTCCATGCCTAGCTCTATAACCTTGCACTTTTTCCTAAAGTACTTGGTGCCTGGTGGTGGTGGTGGCAACTGGCAAGGTGGGGGATGGATATATGATGGAAACATGCTCTTAAATCCAGCAGGCAATTCCCGTGTTTTATTTTTATTTTTTTTTAAAAAAAAATTAAACTTTTGTAGAGTCTTCCAACTACATTTCATTGAGAGTCGTTGTAAGTACACGGATGTTCCACCATCCATCCATAAAAAAAAAGGGGCTGTTGGCGGGGATCAACCGTTTTTGGAACGGACGGTGGTGGGTGAGGAATGGAGATTCAGCACCCATTTTCCAACCACGGTAGTGGGCGAGAATCCAACCCAACTACTGCTTCAAATTTGGGATTTTGGCCATTTTGGAATTCCTCTTTATTGACGATTTGCCTTTGAGATGTTCTAGATTGAAAGACCCTGGTTGTTCAATAGCTAGTCATTTTTCTCGTCCGTTGGAAAGTATCGCTTGGACCGTTTATCCGTGGATGGACAAGAATTGAAGGTAATTTTTTAGGATTAATTTCAAAGATACTCATAATTTTTGCCTTTAATTACAAATGTATGAAATATTTCACATGTACCTACTAATATGTGAGTATGTATGAAATATTTTATACTTAATGGATATATTTGTAATTAATGGTAAAAGTTATGATTATATTTGAAATTAACTCATTTTTAAAAGAAAATAAGTTTACAATGAAAATTATTTTTGACAGTATAATAAAACATCACATATTAAATATTGATAAGGGCAGAGAAAACAAGCAATCTCTTACCCAAAGAGCTAAGCAACACTTGGATAATACTAAGGGAGACAGTAAACTCCTAAAATCCAAAGCTCACACGATCAACTACTTCCAAGCCCCAAACCCTCAAGAGTTCGAGAGCCAAGCCCTACTTAAGAAAGTAGGATCGGATGGACACAATGACATCGCCTTGATGTCAACTTACTTTTTGATTAAGGAAGATCATTGATGTCACAACCCTCAAGAGGCGCATCACCTTCTAATATTATTGACAACTCTAATGATCTTAGCAAGCAAAGTTGGCTTAATTATCATAATCTACTTATGGCAAACCTTATTGGGCACCCAACTTTTTAGAATCGGTCATGTCGCCATGAGAAAAAAAAATTCTAATAAATTGATTATGAATTTTTATCTAACACCTAGCATGGACAGTCTCAAGATGAACCTGGTATAACCTCTTGATCGGTTAGATCCCTTCATTACGAAATCTCCAAGTCATGCTAAACCTGTTGAGTCTAACTATTCAAAGCAAGTTAGTCTTTCTACGGAAAGGGTTTGGCGTAGCAAACTCGTCCTAAAGATTGTTTTTTAAAGACAAAAGATAAAATTCACTAGCTCTTCTCTCTATGAAGAAGAGAGGAAGAGGAGAGTTCAAGATAAGAGAAAATTACTCAACTTTATTTCTCATCAATAGTAGAATTTTGGCTAGAATTGATAAAGTGGTTTTTGAATGATCTTGTATTCATAAGTAACTTTTTTCCATATAAATCCTTTGATGACTTAAAATTTAGATTTAGCCGCAAACCAAATTCTGACTCATCAAATATGATAAAAGATTTAGATTTCGAAAAAAAAAAATTGTAATGATAAAAAATAAATGTAAGCAAGGAGCCACGCGCATGGTAAGTATGGAAAAACCTTCTACATTTTTGGGGTCGGAGGGAACGGAACAAGGCGCCGTGGCGGATGCAGGGAAAATGGCACCTAATCACATGGGGACACAAGTGCCAAAAAATCTACGCGATGACATATCCGGGTGATTGTTAGGTATGCGTATGCATCCATCATGACGTATTCCAAGTGGATAAAAAGGGGATAAGCCGAGTCAGGGTTTGAAAGAGGCTTGTTTCTTATCTTTATCTGTGATTTGTTGCGGAGAAACGTCTGCCGCTGGTTTTGGTCTTCAAAAACAAAAAGGATTAAAAGACGTGTTATAACTTATGGGGGCTACGCTTCAGAGTTCAGAGTCTTCCCTCATGATAAAGGCGGTGGTGGCCTGATCAGATTTGAACGGCATCGGCATCCACTTGAAATTTCATCGCGACTAGTAACGCGTGCCTATCATATTCCCTGAAAGCATGGTCTCAGCTTTTTGAATAACGCCACGTTTTGTAACTGGAAATTTCCAGCTCTTGGAAACTTGGTGTGCCTTCCTTTGGCTTTTGAATAACGCCATTCCATCCCATTCCGACCGCGGGATACAATTTTCAATTGGAGCTTATATTTACTTTTTAAAGTTCGACTTCCCACAGTAGCCCGTTTTTAAAAACGACGCCTTATCATCTGCACCGTCCCGCTCAAAAATATTTTTTCTTATGGACAAGTAAATCTAAGTGTGTTAAGTTTATAAACTAAGTTTTTCATTTTTGGATACTTTTACGTTTTTTTTTTTTAGATTTTTAAACACAATGAGCATTTTAATAACTTTTAAGTCAAAATTCAAAAAAAATACTTAAAAGCATACAAAAATGATAATACTTGGTCTATAGACTTAATATACCTAAATTTACTTATCTATAAAAAAAATAAAAATATATATTTTTGGGCCAGACGCATGGAGGCAGCTGTGTGTCCGGCCGCACAAAATCAGGCCTCTTTTAAAAATTGGCGCACGCTGCTTTGCTATGCTTTAACCATTAATTTTAGAGGAGGCTTTATCATTTCAAACCAGCTCGAAAAATAAAGTCATTTTCGACTAGTTTAAAATATGTATTTTTTTTGAAATTTTTTTACAGCATTGTCATGTTAGTTATGTTTAATCTATAAATCAATTTCTATTAATTTTAAAAATATATTTTTTATTTTGAATTTTTAAACATAAAGATATTTTAGTCATGATTCAACAATTGAAATATGACTAAAATACTCTTATATTTAAAAATCTAAAATAAATTTATATCTCTAAAATTAGTAAAAATTAGTTTATGGACTACACATAACTAGATTAACTGTTTTGCAAATAAATTTTGAAAAAAATAAAAAAATATTTTGGACATTTCAGACTATTCTGAAATGATCATTTTGCATTTTAAGGACGTTTGGTACTCAAAAAATTTTCGCATTATTTTTTACATACCTTTTAATTTGATTGGATTTCTTTACTTTTCTATTATTACTTTACATTTAAATTATTTTTATTTTGTTATACAATTATTATTATCTGTTTTATTTTTTGAATTGTTTCTCATTCCTCTTATTATATTACAATACTTTCTTACTTTTTCATAAAATTTTACCCCATTTTCTTTAGTCATTCTGAACAAAACATGCTCTTAATTTCAACCTAAATTCGCACCCATTTAGATATTATTAAGGCTAAACCGTGTCCGGCCTCATTATCATACTCAATTTGCATCCGTTTAGATATTGTCAATAGGTTAGTGATATCATGAAAATTGGAATCCAGGAATAAAAATTTCCGGTGGATAGCATTTTGGAAGGGTGAAGTGTTTATTGGAACTCCAAATACTTCTTGACCTAATCTTGATTGTCAAAGACAAGATAAGACCTCAAAGGCCAAAAATCTAATTAGATAAGATTTGATATGAAGAGGCCAAAGCCTCAGCATGGCCGCCATATCTGGACTCTGGAGCATCTGCTAACCCAGCTCACCTCGTTATATAATATGAGGCTTGGAGCCTTGGAATGCTTGGGGTCACCACCGCAACGTTCAGGAGCATGCATGACATGTGTATAACTAAACATCTTGTATGCAGCTCCTAGAGAAAGAGAAACCATGTGGATCAACACTTATCTTAACCATAAGACAACCATCATCTAAGTTGTTACGATCCATTAGCCTCTTAACACTACCACTGGAGAGCAGCAGCCCATGCCTACCAAACTGCTCTTGTTTTGATGAGATTTTCCTCGTATCTTCTTAATGTAAAGGATCTCATTTAATCATGCATTCGAGGTGTTCATAAGAATTACCTAGAGACGGAGAAAGGATTCCACTTTGAAGTATTCTCAAACCCTATTATATTCAATCCTCATAGCAGATCTCTATTTTTTATACGTAAAGGTACGGTGATTTCCTTCCTAAGTCCCAACTATAGACGTTTAAGGGGTATTAAAAAGTATAGAATTGGCTTGAATTGAATATAAATTAGATAATGAGAGTCAACAGAGAGGTGGTGGTGTTTTGAGACTGAAAAAAATAGTATTGAAAATAATAAAAGATCTTCTAGTAGTGAAAAAGTTTATCTCATTTACATTTCAATCAAGCCCCCTAACTAGTATTTGAAAAGTGATAAAATTTTTGCTGAAAAATATAAAAAATTTTCAAATGAAAGAAATTATATGATATAATAAGATTAATAATGAGAAATAAAGAAAATAAAGTTAAAATAAATTAGTTAGTTGTATATGTAGTTGTATAAAAATAATTGAAAAATATAAAATTTGTATAGAAAAAGTGAAAAAATAATTAAAAATATAATAATTGTAAATAGTGAAAAGTTTTATCTTTTAATAAACACACCCCTATATTGTGAACTTTAATATAATGAATACTCTCTTTTCTATGATCATCTTGTTCAATCAAGATTCCTAGAGTGAAAAGCAATTTTTGCATCTCCATTTGCATCGTTTGGGCAAAATTGTAAGTGTGTCATAATTTTTGAAAAAGTTGCATCTAAACTTATATTGCTTTCACAAAATTGAAAGTGCATTACTTTTGCTAAGGGCATGTTAACATGTGTTAAAAATTTTATTTGAAATGACAGAAATGCCCTATAATTTTTTTTTGTAATTTAAATATATTTTTATACAATATTAAAAATTAGTTTTTAAATTTATCATAAAGAGTGAATCTAACCTGAGAAATTTTTTAAAAATAAATTTTCTATATTTAAATTATTTTCTTATAATTTTTACATAACAAAAGTACATATTCAACTAATCGTTTTTATTTTATTTAAATATTTATTGTTATTTTATTTATTTAATAATATTTTTGCAATGATTGTTTAATACTTGTTTCAAAAGGGCATATAAAACATCCTCATACGATTAGACTCCCTTTAAGGATGTAATTACTCATTACTCATTCTTAATTTAATTTTTAGAATGTATTCTAAATTATCATGTAGGCTTCAATGAAAAAGGCTTAATTTCCCATTTTTAGTATAATTTTCATTTTCATTGCAATCATTATATTCTCATTTCATTATCCACTTAATGTCATTTCATTTTCATACTATTCAAGCATTGATTTCTTCTCAATTTGCTACTAATAAGGGACAAAAGTCAATTTAAAATAATGTAATAAATTACCTAACATGTTGTCCATCGAGTAATGCCTGGTTGGTCTTGTGTAATGGCAACCACGCTGCCAATGTAAGTTCAAATTGAAGTTATATCTTCTTATTTAATATGTGGTGCTTTGTCTTCAAAATTGTTAAATGAAAGTCTTTTGCCTTCCAACTTTATCTTGAAAATTGTAAAAGCTTCTCCTAGGTTGATTGTATTATAAATTACTATGAATATAAAGTGACTAATAAAAAATTACATAACATATTTTTTAAATATTCATTTATATCAGAATTTTTTTATAAAACATTTTTTAGAGACAACTACCAAAAAAACTAATACTTGAGGAAAAAATTTTTGATGACGAGAAAACAATTGAGGGAAATAAAGAATTGCTATAATTTTAACTAAGATATTTGTTTTTATCAATTTAGGGTGTTCTGTAAAACTTTTAGATAAATTTTTTTTAATGTAAACATTTTTGAATTAATAATAAATTATATGATATAAGAAAAAAAATGATAACGAATAAAGAAAATAAATTTAAAATAAATAAGAGCACGTGTAAAGTCATATAAGATTCTTCAATTGAATTTATATTTCTATTCTTTAGACATAAGATTCTTCAATTGAATTTATATTTCTATTTCCAAGATAATCTTTTAATTCTTAAGACAACTTATTAATTTCTAATGTAACTTTTTATATTTTAAATATAATTTTTTCATTTTCAATACCTATTATTATATTTTTATCTCAAATACAAATTTCATCCGAAATCTTGTATCTTTTGAAGACATCCAAAATTTTGTATCTTTTGAAGAAATCTAAGTTAATTGTATAATTGTATATATTGTTCGGTAGAAATAACTGAAAAAATAAGATAATTATTTAGAAATACGTGAAAAAATAATTTAGATATAATATGTTGCATAATGAAATTTTTTTAATTAAAAAGTTTTGATTTTAAAAGTTTTTATTATAAACAAGCACCCCATTAATACATCATCGCGGAAAATTTGTACTGTAGTTTTATTTGACATGATGTCAACCCACTTGATCTGTAGAATATTCCTTATCAAACATTCCGCAAATTGTCGTAAAATATAAAGCGACGAAAACCTTCCAGTTTTGGATCGGTCAAATATCGCTTTCGGTGGCCGACGGAAATGGCAGACGGAATTGTCCAATGGCTGGAGATGGGATGAGAGAGCCCGCTGTATATTAATAAAAAATAATAATAATAATTGTTCTACATCAAAAATAAGTATATTGCACTGTAAATTAAAAAATTATTCAGAACTTGGGAGTTCGATGATGAAAAAAAACGAAATAGCTTGTGGAAAAAAAATTTTGTAAAATGTGAGACGTGATCCGAAAAGATCAGGATAATAATTGAAATTAATGTTAATTGTATAAAAAATAGTAATAATTATATTGAAAAAATATACAAAAATAATTTAAAAATTAAATAGTTGTATGAAGAAATAAAGGATAGATGGCGGCAAATGCAGTTTGTGGTGACGGCGTCTCCTTTGCTATTGCAATGGGAATATATTGTTAGATAATTTATAGTTGGCTGCAGGTATATTATAAGAATGTCTCGAGGGGTTTAGTTGTAATTAACGTTTGAAAAAAAAAAGTAAAGGATAGCATCCATGTAAAAAAAAAAAAAAAAAAAAAAAAAAAAATTGAAACAAACAAACGAAAAACACACCCGTGCAGAGAGAAACAAAACCAAATGCGCTTTTTATCATTTCTTTCAAAAATATATAAAAATAATTGAAACATCGAATAATAATGTGGGCATGTAAAGGAGAAACCTTGAAAAATAAATTATAGAACAACAAACACCACTAGATCGGAACAAGAACCAAAAGCACCCTTTTACCGTTTCTATAAAATAATAATAATAACAACCAATTCTATTTTTAAAAATATTTTTTCAAAACCAAAATCAGAGACCCCCATGCCATCCATCCCATCCCGATTCGCGTACTGGGATTGAGATTGTTGGACAATGAAAACCAATTTGTGGAATGCCACCGGGAAAAGGCTGAAATGTGCAGGGCTCACACAGGCTGAATGCAAATGCAGGAAGAAAATGGTCAATATTCGACGCAGAGAATAATCGATTTTTGTACGCCGACGGCGTAGCAAAGATGGATAAAATAGAACTCAGACAAATCCCGTATTGGCTGGCTTGCGAGTTACCAAAGAACTTGTTTAAGACATCTTAGTGGAGTAGAAATTAATTAATGGAAGAACAATCTTTAATGGAACGGTCCTCATTTCACTTCATTCTACCTATAATTTTTTTCAGTTCCTTCTCTCCTTTCCTTTCCTTTACAGACTTGTATCAACAAGTAGCCAAAAACCCAGCACCACCATCGTATCGGCCGATATTTTTTCCTCTAAAGGGCCGGTAACGATTCGGGCTGCCACGAATACTCCGAAAACTCCGACGGCCCAGATCCCGCCACGTCCTCGTAACTAAAGAGCCCGTCGAAAACAACAGCCCCGTCGTCGGCCTTAGCCCCGTCCGGCCGAGTCCCGAAATCCAACGCATCGTAGCTCGGTATTGCGTCCTCGAAACCCCATATCTGCCCGAACCCGACGGTCTCCTGGTCGCCGGCGGTGGCGTCCAGACCATCTTGCCAATCGTTCCCCGCGCTAGACGACGTCGGAGGGAGGCCGAGTTCGTCGTCTGACGCCTCGAGGAGGTAGCCCAGGTTGGGCTGCGACTCGCCCGAGTCGGACTCGGAAGCCTGAATAGGCGGAGGGGCGGGCAGAGTCTGGGATATCTCTTCCTCGAGGCTCTTCATGACCGTGGCGAGGTCTTCTGTGCTGCCGGCTGCGTCCACGTCGTCCAGGATGTCGAGAAGGTCGGGCCGGAAATGCTTCGTCTCAGGCAACACGGTGGGGGACTCGTCAGAGTCGACTCGGAGCCGCTTCTTAGACTCGGTTTCCGCCATCAAAACGAGGGAGAGAATGGGTCTTGGGGCACTGCGGAGAGTAGAGATGGATTGATGTTTGAAAAAGCAAGAGAAAATGAAGGAGAAGAGGGGG
>JAXCLR010033716.1:0-20034 GCA_035584095.1 Annona squamosa | reverse complement strand
ATAAGCTACGACTAAATAGAAATTATGATGGGTTGATGGGTTGATGCCCCTTACCCTACTGCAGATGTTTGATGGGTTGTTTGGATATTAATTTTGTTGGATGCATGACGTTTTTAGGAACCGATTTGGAACCGAACCGGAACCGACCCGCACTTGAAAAAATTGGGTAGGGTAAACTCCGAACCGACCCGGTCTAAAATCGGGTAGGGTAGACGTTTTTAAAAAATGGGTAAGGGTAGGTTCCACCCCTACCCGGGGGTACCCGAACCGACTTGCACTCCTATACACAACAGAATTTCATGAGCCTCCATCTCAAAGAGACACCAAGGCTTACTCTTTCCTACACCTTCCCGCTATGAATCCGACATCGGAGTTCTTAAGGACAACACCAAACCCCATCTTTCTTAATTCCAATTGGCATTTAGCATCAACTTTTAGTTTCACCCAACCTTCCCCAAAGCTGTACCAACTGGCAGAGTTTTTCTAATAAATGGATAACAATTGAGATACACTAATTTTTTCAAAATTTTTTTGAAGAGTAAGCTACAGTAAGTGAAATGTGACATAAATAAATGAATAGACTTATTGTTTTTTTAAGAAAATAATTGTAGTTTTATAATCGTTAACATTCCAACTCTTAGGTGCTATGTCTGGCCTTCACCTGAGGCACGCAAGCATGTTGGCATGTATATTAGGTCTTCTTGCCCACTCGCTGCCTCTCAGCAAGCAATGCCCAGGTCTTCTAGTACTATACATGTGTAGCAAGTTAATTTTGGCATGCTACCGTGGGTTGATAAGTGGGCCTAAAATATAAAATATATGCATTGCAAAATTCTTAAAAAACGAAAATAAAAAATAGATACGGGCAAGGCTGAAAGATAAATGTGCACACGCAAGAATAGAAAATAAATATGATGCAAGGTATAGGAAAATTAAATATGCAATAAGAGTTAATAAGTTAGTCAGTTAGATATGATGCAAGTTAGACATAGAACAACCATTAAAGTTTTTTTATATAATACAAAATTAGTCAAATAAGTATATCAATTAATAACTATTTTTTTATAATCAATTAATCACTATTAGAAGTTAGCTGAATGCATTAAGAAAATGTGCAAAATCGAAATCAGATATGTGCATAAAGAAAAAAAGAATACACAAAGAGGTTATAAAAGAAAGATGCAAGCATTAAAGTTTTTAGATGATGCAAACTATTATAGATTTTTAAATAATGCGAATTAGTCAAACACAAACATGTGTATTAGTTAAGCACAAGTAATACTTAGTGCAATGTATGCAAATGCAAATGCACGTAATAAATAGAAAGCAAAATTAATATATTAATTTTTTCAGAGTCGCCACTAACTAAACAACAGCGGCTAGTCCATGTACAATAAGATACTAAAATTACAGAGATCACCTCAGTGGACTTGTAATCAAAAGAAAATAAAAATATTATTCTCCTTTAATACATTAGTTCTAAGAGTGCTAAAAAATAATATGCATTTTTTACATAAAAGCCCAAGAAGGTGGAGATGAGAATTTAATCCGCTTTATAAGGCCCTAACTCAATTCAGAATGGAATATAAGGCTTAGTCTCGAGAGAGCTAACATGAGAACTCTATCACCATTGTATTATTATGGTTTTTTTTAATAGTGGTTTTTATAATTTTTGAACCCGCAACCGCAAATGCAAGCCAGGAATCAACATTCTTTTGATAGAAAGCAACGGCTCATATGGATGAAGTTTTTTTTTTTCTCTGTAAATTAACTTTTTCATATGATAGACCACAGCCAAATGTAAATGACGTGATGTGCATGCTGGACGAACTGCAAAATACAAAAAAGCGTGTATATAGGGTGAAATATAAATGGAAGATTAATTAAAAATACATATGTGAAGATACAAGTAATATGGTTTGACTTTTTCCTTTCTCTAGAAATCAATGGCCAATGTCAAAACCCGTTGTTTTTGTTTTCTCAAAAAAAAAAAAAGGAATAATGCTGGATGTGATAATAACGAGCTTGATGTAATGCAAATGAAAAAAAAAAATTAATGAAGAATGCTGGACGTGATGTCATGAGCGAAATATAAATGAAAGGAAAAAATATTCTTTTTTTTTGTTTTTATGAATAGCAATGCTAGATGCAAGAACTTGCTGGATGTAAAGGTTTTTTTTTTTTTTTAAGGACAATGCTATACTAGATAAAAGGACGGTGCTGGATTAAATCTTTTAAAAGGAAACTATACGGTAGGCAACACTATGTTGGATGTAAGATAAATAGATTTTTTAAAAAAAAATTTAGGCAATTTACATATATGTCCACACATTTTGGTGCTAATTACAGATATATCCCACGTAGTTTTACAAATTGCATATTACGTTCATATAGTTTCACCAAAATTACATTTTATCCTTACGTATTATCCCCACACTATTACTCACCGTTAATATCTTGCCTGATATTTTGAAAAATGATAAAAATATCCTCATTGGTAATTTGCATATATACCGGCATAGTTTGACGTTATTTGCAGATATACTCACATAGTTTCAAGAATTGTATATCATCCCACATCATTCCACAAAATTTGCAATTATCCCCACATAGTTTCACCAAAATTGCATATATAATATGCAATTTCGGTAAAATTATGTGGGGATGGGTATATCTACAAATAGCGTCGAACTATATGGGTATATATGTAAATTACCAACGATGACATTTTTATCATTTTCTAAAATATCGGGTAAGTTATTAACGGCAAGTAACGGCGTGGATGTACTACACAATTTTGGTAAAATTATATAGGAGTAATATGCAATTCATTAAATTACATGAGTATATCTGCAATTAGCGTCAAACTACATAGGTATCATGCAAATTATCCAAAAAATCTAAAAAAAGGAAATACTGAAGGCAAGAGAGGTGCGGTTCAAAAAAATAATAACAAATATATATACTTGGGACTCATTCCCATGCAAACCGATGCGGTCTGCTGTAAAATGGGTCCTACATATATTAGATTGTAATGAAACTTTATACAATCATTTATTCATATAAAAATCATATTTTAGACTATTTAAATGTTGAAAATATAACTTTAAACTTCATATTTATATTAAACTATTTTATTATGTTGATTTTGCACCATTTTAATATGGGGATCACACATATATTGGATTTAGATGAAACCAGATATACTAATAAAGTGGACAATTGTAAATATAATGGGTGGGATAGATTTCTCCTTCAGCATCATGTGGAGCCCACAGTGCATGGATTGCACGGTACATTCTTATGCACTAGATCACATTCCTATATGACACTGGGCTGAGAAAAAAACAGAAACAGCGATGGTGCTGTTGGATGATAGGAAATAGCGGTGGTGCAGGGGTTTTTTGGAATGGGATGGCCTTTGGGATTTTCTGGAGGTGAAATGGCTTTGGAAGAGATAGATGGAAAGCAACTAATACTAAGGATTTTGGGGGAAGAAAAATGGCCAGAGGGAGTTGCTCTGCCGTCCACCGCTACAGGGATTTTGCAGGTCAAAAAGGGAGGATATGAAGGGATTTCCTGAGGGTGGAACCCGCTGGAAAAATGGGAGAGAAGGAGAAGCTACTTAGATTGTTTTTGTCATAATCATCTTCCCTTGAAATGACAGCAATGGTCCCTATTTATAAATTTTTAGGTTTCAAAAATTGCACGATAGGTAGTTGTTACTAACAATTTGCATGAATTTATCATCACTCATTTCGCAGTATTACAACACAAGGGGGGACTCTTTGCCAATTTCATTAGTGGTTTTGAAAAATCACCTTATAGCCCATGGTTTTGATGGCTAGTAAGTTAATTTTATCTCATCCATCAATTTTGTGTTTTTCATTTATATCTTGATTATCACTTAATTTTTCTTGATTTTGGATGCGACCCACTATTATTAATGTCCTTTGGTCACTTTGGCGGCTTAGATCTTTACTTGATGGCTTAGATCCTACAGTTTTTTATTTTCTATTTGTAATGATGCAAATTTATCCCTTTGGTTTGGTCAAACATATGTTGACCACTTGATAATTCATAAAATATTAATTATTTGTTTAATTTAAACCGCTCATCACGTCGAATCTATTTCATTTGACTTGAGAAAATATTCTTTATTTTATCTTAAATGCAAATTGCACTTGATCAATTGTATGAATTAACGACGTTACTGCCAAAGTGGGCTTGAAACAATGGAAGCCCATTCTACACATATATCCTACACAACTATTGTTGGCTTGAAAGTACATGGGTTAATATTCACACACATGTATATACATAAAAAGGCACATTATTTCATAAGTGTTATATTGAATAGGATTGTGGGCCTAATCATATGAAGTCCATTTAAAAATTTAATTTTTACATTTTAGTAAGGTACCAATAATATGTAATGTATTTGCAAATAAAAGGATGTAAATAAAAGAAGGTCGTTGCAAGTATACATGAAATAAGTGTTTTTTTTTTCTCAAATTCAATGGGAATTAGTTTAAACCTTGATTACTTATCGATATGTTTATATTTAGGGGCTCTGCAACCTTTGCTCCCATAAGACCGGGTGCAGCTTTGCACCTTCGAGGATTTTGTTTTTTCATGTTCTTAGATCCGTTTATTGACTGTGTTTTAAAGTATTTTTTAGTCTAAATATAAAATATATGATTTTCAAGCAAATTGTGCATCTCGTATGACAAACAAATCTGATTAAAATTATTTTCCATATCATACACGGAGAAAAATTAATTGTTCATGACTTGGATTTTTAAAAAATAAAAAAAGGTAATAGCCGCACCTAGGAGCAGAACCCTATGTTTTGATATTAAAATTTGAATTTTTCAACATTTTTACATGTCGTACATACATCTTTATTTTCATTTTAATAGTTTTGCATCTTCGTTGGCGTGACGCATATTCATTTCCATAAAATTGTACAAATTTTCAGTTACCCCGTTACTTCCGCAATCCTACCAACATTAACGTAATCGTAATTTGACTACAATGGAGTAAATTTAGAAGCTGATTATTGAAGCAAAATGAAAATTTTTGACTACGGTACTGGAGTAAATTCAGGATCCTATAAAAGACTATAAAGGAAGTTTTTTTTTTGTTAGAGATTAATACCGGATGAGGTAATAAATTTCATAGATCAAAGTTTTACGCATGAGAGGAGCCCAGAAATGATTTAACTTCTAAATAATGATGATAAAAAAATTATTAAGGGTAGTTAGTGCATTACTCTAGTACCAAAAAGTATTAAAAACATATTTTTTGCATTGCATTCTCTTTCTATTTTATCCAATTTGATTTCTTAAGTATGCTACTGCAAAAAGCAACTACTTTAAAATTAAATAATAGTGAAAAAGTGTAAAGTGGTTGAAGATGATTAAGATATTAAATCAGAATAAAAACATCAAAAGAGATTTTTTGTATTCTATTCTGTTTTTATTTCATCTAATTAATTTGACTCTTTTTTATGAGTACTCATATATTACAATCATCTCAACTGATATTACAAGTAGGCCTTGACTGATATTACAAGTAGGCCTTGAGACATTCTAACAATTTTTCCTAATAACAATCTTACAAATATGTCAAACATTTCAAATGGAGGACAGTGGCAGACGCTAGCATAAGGAGTAGAAAAACAACATCACTGTACAATGTCACCACATCACACAATACAGCAATTTTCTGCATGTAGAAATGCAACTGCTGTGTTTTGAACTCATGCCAGCGCAATGATGATAAGGGAGTGATATTAATTTGACTCTTAATTAAATATATAAAGGCAAAGTATTTCTTATTAAGATCATTATATCTAGGGCTAAGATTTATCAGCCATCTTACCTATCATTGCAAAAATTTTGATTTTTAACAAAGAAAATTTCTTTGCAAAAGATTAAAATTTGGTTATTAAAGAAAAACTTGGTTGTGAATAATTTATAGTATATTCCATATAGCAATTATTAAGAAGAAATTTGATTGATAATAATTGGTAGCATATTTCATACAGCAATCATCAAGAAGAAATTTGGTTGTCGATCGTTCATAATTTTTTGTTTGGGCAAGAAATTTTAATTTGGTTACAAAATTATTATTTCAAGCGACTTGCTTATAAAAATATCACCATAAGCAAATAAATTTTTTTTCCTATAGTTAAAAACATTAAAGCCATAAAATGTTTCCTTGCATAAGCATTTATCTTGCTAATAAAGATCACAAAAATGTAATTTCTTGGAGTGTAGTTTACTCAAATGAAAAATTATTTGATTAATTGAAACACCTTTATGGTGCGTCAGTACTATTAATTAAGATAAGGTTTCCATTTTTATCAAAAAAAAAAAAAGGATGAGGTTTCTATGTTGTCATTTCATTTTAGGCTCACCTTAATGGCTAAATTAAACTTTAATCTATCCATTGCATTTATTTATTTACTTAAAAACAAATTTCATCTAAATCAAATATTTGCTTGCACCTCATTTATAAAAGTGACAAAAGTATAAAATCAATACAATAAAATTATTTAGTTTATATATCTATTTACACTCTCTAAAAATAATTAATTTTCATATTTTTTTAAATTGTTAATTCAATATTCTAAAATATTATTACTATGCAAATAAATGATTCTATAAATTATTATAAATTTTCAATTTAATGAATGGATTTAAGTGATTTTATATTTCACTTATAGTTATAAATATTTTGAAACAAGTACAGTTTATCTAGGTCTTTAATTAAAATAATTTTTATTACTATGATAGAAAATAGATTTCGTTTGTATATAACTAGGTTGCATAGAAGCGGATCAATGTAGTCCTCTTAATTTTTAAAATTTTGATTTTTAATGAAAAATCTAATTCATTCATTATACTTAACATCATTTGTTTAGATAAAAGATGAAATTTCATCCTAATCAATTATGTTTATTAGCCGCATTTGCTCAAAAAATATATTTATGTGTAAATTATGAAAAAAGCTTAGATTATTTTACGCTTGTGTTAGAATAAAATAATACTTTATAGAATCATTTATCCACTTATAAATGATATTTTAAATTATTCTGATATTGAAAATATAACTTTAAAAATGATATTTGACATTAAATCATTTTATTACGTTTAAATTATCTTATTATATTGATTTTCAATGAGGCTCATGTATAGTGATATTAAACAAATAAAAAAAATTTCAATATACTATAAATGATATTAAATACAATAAAAAAAGAGTGTATTTCTATCAACCATCATGATATTAAAAATGGAAAAAATTACGTAAAAAAAAGATTTCATAGAAGCGGGACCCATAAAAAATTATGTCAAGTAGAATGAGATATTTGGTCTTTTTTTGTTCTCCTACAATTGCGTGTGAAAATAGGATAGTATCATCAAAAATCCTCAACGGTATGGTCAACATGGAAATATTTTCCTTTAATTAATGGTTTTCACAAATATCCAGGCCATTGATAAAATACTTAATTTGATTAAGATTTCATCTCTGCATATGATGCATGTTTCTTATTCAAACATAACGAGAAGGTGAAACAACTTACATTAACAACACCCTGCAATACTAAATGCACGGTTATTGACGTCCAAACATTTTCGAATCTTATCGTGTCATGACCTGCCAATTAAATTAATACATCCCAACAATGTTCTCTTTCTGTTAACTTCGCGGTCCCTCATATCATTAAACTAAATAAATAAAATTTGGCGGTCCCCTCCGTACCATCTCCTCACACAGAATATCCAGACGGTTCATGCTCGCTAATTAACCATCTGATTCAGATCCAAATAAGGTTCAAACCGTAATCATCCCAAGATAAAGAAAGAAAGAAGTCGAAGAGGAGAAGAACTTTAACTTTGGCACACGTGATGACGAGTGGAGAAACCATGAAAATAGATCTTGATATTACTATTTTTCTTTTTTAGAACACAATAATGATCAAATCAAAGAGACACGATCGTATAAATAACATCTGGCTAGGATAGTGACCCTAGACAACCTTATTCGATTCAAGGATTATACGTACACTATGGTAACATAGATACGACCAACATGCATGCGTAGTCTTTGAAACAGGAGGGGATCTCTAGTAAGGCTTTTGCCCAGCGTAGTTGCCAGGAGGATCGTAGTTGCATGTTATGAAAATGCCACCATTGTTGCACTTCACGCGTGCACAGCCCAGTCTGACCGAGTTGCGCCACACCACCTGAGTGTAGTGCCCACACACCTTCCCTGCGGCGCAGGTGTTGGTGCCGTAGTTGTAGTCCTTCTTCTCGTCCACCCACAACTTCACGGCGTCGGCAGCGGTGAACTCCGCTCCGTTGCCGCCGAAGAGGTTCTCCCCGTACTGCCCGCCTGAGTGCTGCAGCCGACAATCGCCCTTTCTCTGGTTGGCGTAGTTGATAGCGTAGGCCTCTACTCGGGTGTCCCACGTCATGGGGCCGACGCCAACCTGCGCCCGGGCGGCGTTGTGGGGGGCGAGGAAGTCCTGTGGGGAGTTTTGGGCTTGGATTGATTGGCTCAGGGCCAGAACAATGACAAGGAGCAAAGCAAGTGGAAGGCTAGAAAATGCCATATCTTAAATTTTGTGGCTATGGCTTTATCGGATGCTTCTTGATAGGAGTTAAGATTTGCATAGGAAGAGGTATTTATAGGCGTAAATCCAAAGGTTAGGCATGGAAAAATAAACGAGGCCCACGTGATGTGGGCCAGTTTTTCTATGTTTGAAAAGCTTGATAAGAAAATTCTCAAGTTAGGGCGTGCCGTGTCCAACGTACCAATTATCTTGGGATACAATCAAATATTGGGGTGTATGATGGCTTAGCTTAGACTTTGTAATAGCATTCTGTCTAATGCTAAGGTCGGGAAGTCGTGGCCAAGGTAAAGCAAAAGTAGACATGCAATAGGAATAAACAGTAACAAAATAAACAAATTTAATATAATTAAAATATGATGGAAGTAAATAATTATTTTTAATAAAATAAAATTATTAAAATACAAGAGAAACATTAAAAATATAAATAATTAAAAAAAATTAGGAATAAATTAAATAGTGTTAGCTTAGAGGAAATTAAAGGAAAGATTTTTTTGATAATAGAAAAGGTTTATTATTATTATTATTATTTTTTTTTTTTTACATCCGTTGGCTTTCACTTGGTCTCCGAAAGAATTGGCAATGGTTACCGATTTTTCTTTATTAGTCACATGTGATAGATACTCAAAGAACTTTAGTAAAATGATGTGATTCAAGCAAAAAAATACAAACCACAATAACGAAACCAAATCACAAAGATAATAAAACACATAATGGTTCGAATTTTTTTTATCCTATTTCATTCTTTAAGCACAACAACTTAAATTCCAATAGTCAACTTTAACACACAAGTTACAGTAGTACAGTTTGTTCGACTATCTTTTGAATTAGTATTAAGCTTTAGGCAGACTCGTGAAGTAATCAACACTTTAATTTAACTCCTCTTGGTTTGATCACCATTGACACCAAAGTAATATAAATAATAAAACTTTAAATAAAAAGTAAACAGATTTAGAATATCTGCAAAAGCAACAATTCTTCAATTGATCAACAGCTTCAATCATGTTAGTCCACTCAAGATAATAATAAATGAATAAATTAATCTTAATTCAAGATTAAGCGCATCTCGAATAGTATATTCCAAGATTATTCTAAGTATTCTAAAAAACATATTCCATTTTCAAATTTCATGCTCAATCTTGTTACATCTAATATTACAAACTCAAAATGATAATTTCAGAAACACACCAGACTTTTCAAAGAATACTAAACACAATTTCACAATATCAAAACTAATGACACAAAAATATATCTTTTGTCATCATCAAAACCAATCAAAAAGATATTTTCACAAAAGTTCTCACTCTTTTTAAGTCAAATTAAGAATGATTAAAAGATTTATTTTATACCACAATTTATTGAGTGCGATTGGTTAATTATGTGGAGTCATTACCAAAAAACGATCTTCTCGCAACCAAATTAAAAATGCTGTTTAGATACATCAAAATTAAATTTGACATTAATTTAATATTATTCGTAATATTAAAAAAAAATTTTGATTAGACACTCGTACCTTTCAGAATATCAAAATAATTTGTCTAATGCATAATCAATAGAAAATTCAACGGAGAATATGATGCTGTCAGTCATTGATTTTTGAAGTATTACTATTAAAATCGAAAATAACACTAATAATAATGAAGCTGATGGTGTTGATTTCAATAATGGACAGATAAGATAGAACTTATGACCAATCATGTCCATAGAATCCTTGAACCACAGAAAGAACGAATTAATATGGAATCGCACTGCGCGCAACTATGTTGGGAACAAAAAATTTTTATTGCTTTTGCAAATAGAGGCAACAGGTAATTTTGGTCCAAAAAATAAAGGCAACGGGTAATTGCAACGAAAATTACAACCTTAGAAATGTTTCAAATAGGCATCCAAGGAACGTCCTTGTTTCCAATATATGTTTGCTGCATTATTGCAATTAATTTTAAAGTAGTTAATTAGCACCGTTTAGGATTGTCAAGGCCTCGATTTGGTTGGATGCTCAAGCTAATAATCTAGAAATGTATAGAGTAGTGTAAGAGATCAGAAGACATTAGATAAAAGTAGTTGTCTCATTATTCCCTGATGACACCACCATCACAAGAATGGGCTGAAATTCTTTTACTATCAATTTTTTCAGTTTACAATACAGTTACTCATTTTTTGATGGAAAGTTTCTCATTTTTCAGTATATAATAACATTACTTTTTATATTTTCAAAAATATTTTCTCTATTATTTTCAATGCATAACAATCGTTCTTATCCAGTATCCTTATTTCATTCTTATTCCATTGAATTGGCGATCCAGTTAACGCTTGTCATTTTGAATTTTCTTGAAATATTCGCTGATAAATTTGCAAAGTGGGCCCGTATTAATTACTCGAATGAAGATTATGACAGATGAGAAGATTTCCTTGCATGAAGGATTTTTTCTCAGACCGCGATATCTGAACCCAGGTGCACTTAGCTTTATTATACTAAACAATATGTGTATCTTCAGCATAGAAATACAAAAGTCCAATTTAAAATATCCAGTTTATATAGTGACAAAATGCAATCGAGTTTTATTCAATTTATTGATCTCATCCGTCATTTGCATTTTATTTCCTTTCATTGATAATATAATAAAACAAAAATGATTATATCACATTAGTTAATTTATCAACCAATTAGAATTATATGGCTTGGGGATAAAGATTGAAAAACTAAGCTGTTATATATTTATGTATATATGGATTATCAATCTTATATGATCACCCATAAATGAAGCAAATTATTAGTAACTAGAAAATATTATTATTTTTTTATTTTTTTATCCATATGCAGGTCTCTCCAGATTTTTTGCCCTATAAATTGTTGCATTTTTAAATTATTAGGTCATTGGTTTTGATTTTTAAAAAAATAGGGCACGGATACATGCACCTGTATCCATGCCTTAATTTTTTATTTTTAAAGATAAAAATAAAATATTAAAGAAATTTAAAAATTATCAAATTTTATGCAATGAACAATCTAGGTAGGGTCCCGCATGTGTATTCGAAACTAGAAAATATATTTTCGATCACTTGTAAATATATTAACCAATTCTAGGATGACAATATAAAATCGCTGCATGTTTCTTTGGTCAAGAAATGATTAAATAATCTGTGTACAGCATGGAGCTGCAACTTGTGTTTCTCGTGTTTGTTTTGATGAGTTTCCGTTCAGCTTCAATACTCCCAATCATATCAACTATACGCTTTTGAATGATCTCATTTCCTCTCCAGTTGGTGTTGTGATCAACAAGATCAAATCTATTCTCTCATCCTCTATCCAGGTCACAGCTCATCATGTCCTTACGCAAGGAAACGCAGCGGCACATGCTCTTGCTGACTCTCTTTCTGTTTCTTCTGTCGACCAACAAGTGTGGTGGGGCACCCCCCAAGCCATTCAAGAAAAAATTTATATAGACAATTTTTTGGAATTGAATATCGGTTCTTCCTATCCCTTCTCCCTAGTAAACTCCTAGGGATGTGAGATAGGTTGTTTCCTTTCATCAAAAAACAAAAAAAAAAACTCCCAATCATACAATCCATTTATTTTTATCTTTAATTTTTTAACATTAATATGAGGGCTGAAGAATAAACTATTTATATTTATAAGTTTATTTTGATTTCAGAAATTTTAAAAATATTTAAAATAATAATTTTTAAAGTATATAAAATTACAAATATAAGCAGGGAGTCAATGATCCCAGGAGCACGGATGCGAGCAATGGATGTATATGGTATCAATTTAGGGTGTTAATAGTTTGATTGTCAATCGGCTCGTACAACCCGTTTGTAAGTAGATTTAGGTTGGAATCTTTTAGTAAATGAGTTATTATCTACCAACTTGTTCAACCATTTAATTAAATAAATGGATGAGAGTTAAGATTTTATAACTCTTAACCTGCTTAGTAACCCGTTTAGTAACTATTTAACCTATATAATCCGTTCAACCCATTTAACCTATATAATCCATTCAACTCATTTAACTTATTTAACATATTAAAGTTTTATACACATCAATGCAAAACTATTGATTTTTTTTATGCGAAGTCCTTGTCCTACCATCTAAATTTTCATTTCCTCTCTGCTACCCCAATTCATTTTCCTGTTGTTGTCTTATTTCCATTCCTCATACGCTTAAAATATCATCTCGCCTCTTCCGTGAGATCATCCTTTGCTAGAATCTAAGCATTCATGTCGTTTGCTATACTACCTGTTAACAACCCGCCAACCCGTTTATTAAATGGATTGTACAGGACCGAAGTTTTTAAATTAATTAATAAACAGAATAAAGTTGCAATATTTTAAATAAATTAAAATTAGGCAAAAACTCCAACCCGTCTAACGCGATGCGTTAATACCTTCAAGCCTCTGAGGGATCAGAAAAGCGGCCATTCTGCATCGAATCTGTTCCCTTCCCTTTGCCACTGTGCATTCGATCCATTTCTTTCCTTCATCATAATTCATAAGAAACTAGCTCCTAGCCAGTTAAGACCGCTGCAATTTAGGACAACTCTGGACAGTGCCCTTTTTTGGCCTTTCCTGCATGAGTCAGTCAAGTCTACAAAAGTAACAAAACCATTTGCTTTGGCAGTTCGACGACGCTAAAAATGTGTGCTCGAATAAGGTCGCCACTGATCTTTTCGACGTCAAGAAGCAGGAAGCGTCTCACCAATATTCCAGTGCCTTTGCGCATTATTCCCGATAATTTTAGCTTTTGAAAGGTATTTTTAATGTTGGTCTTGTTTGGCTCCGTGTACCATCTTAATTCCATGCAACGTTTCTTGCATCAAAATCTACGATAGCGATATTTGACAACAGATTACAGATTTCACTTGTGTTTTCTTTTTCTTTTCTTTTTTTGTTATCAGGAATCAGGATTCGTGTTTGTTCTTCTATGTAAAAAGCCAATTCTATCTTTCACGGAAATCTAATAATTATTTTTATTAGAAAATAAATTACTTAAGATAGTAAACATATAAATGAATGATGAATAAAAAAAATCATCCTTTTGTCCAATGAAAAGTAACTAACAAAATTAAGCAATCTCTACTAGTGTAAATGAGACAAATGATTGAATAAATGAATAGGATTTTTTTTCTCCCCGTATGATTGGCATTTTAATATAGTTAAATAAATAGAAACTCTAGATTAAAAGACCATCTCCCAAAAAAATTGGATTTGGCTGAGCAAAAATTTAGAAAATTTGTAATATAAGATTTTTAACTGTTGAAATTGGAAATCACTTTAGGTGATAAGTAACAGATATTACATTTTATTTATTATCTAAACCGTTAAGTACATATTTTCTGCCATATAAAAAAGTGAATTAATAAGAACTTATAAACATTTTTTAGCATATCACTATAGGATTTTTCTAATAAATATACAAATTTAAAAGCAATTATTTTTATTACAGTATTAAAATTATTTCGATTAAAATTTTGGGTGGGTTACACCTATTTAGAAATATTTGTAGTTATACAAAAATATGAAAATCATATTTGCCTATTCACATAGTTGTTAGAATATTACATAGAGTTTAACTTCTATGAAACATTCTCGTAACTTTACCCAGTCCCACTTCTATAAAATTCCTTTTCTATATAATCCTCTTCATAGTTGAAATCTTGCCGGTTAATGAAATGTCCACTTCATTCATTATATTTAGCATTATTTATAGTATCTTGAAAATTCTTTAATTTGTTATCATCATTGTGCATGGCCCCATTAAAAATTCAACATAATAAAATGATTTAACAGTAAATATTAATTTGAAAATTATATGTTCAATATCTACACCATCTAAAATATCATTTTTATGAAGATAAATAATTCAATCAAATATTATTAGATTCTAATGCATTTGTAAATGAGTTTAAGCATTTTTCATAATTTACATATGAATATATATTTTTTCAACAAATGCGACCTATAACAAACTTTATCAGGATAAAAACGTGGTTTCTTAAATAAACAAATGATGTTAAATATAATAAATATGTTGAATTTTCCATCAAAGATCAAAAATTTTAAAAATTAAGAAAGTTACATGGTTCTACTTTTATGCATTGAAGCCAAGCTCAACTCTACTTATTTCAATGTAATTTTTCCAACTTGACAATTGAATAAAAATTTGATTTATTTATTATATTTTTGTGGTCACTTCATTCATTATATTAAGCATGACTTACATTTTCTGCCATTATTGTGTGTTGGCCCTATCTAAAAAGTTATAAAATAATATAATAAAATAGTTAGATGATAAATATTAATTTAAAATTTATATTTTTAATATCTAAACTATCTAAAATGTCATTACTATGTGGGTTGAATGGTTACATACAATATCATTATATTATAATATAGATAAAAATGGATCTAAACATTTTTCATAAGTAAATCTCACCATGCACATTTCTTTATTTAAATAAAATTATCTTTCAATTAAACAAATGATGCTAAATGCCATAAATAAAGTAGATTTTTCATCAATTACGACAATGAGAAAAATAGAAGAGTGACATTATTTTAAGTAATACGTAACTTGGTTACAATAAGCTAAGCTCATCGTAATAAATTATAAAATCATTTATCTATCCAGGAAGAATGTTTTACAAGGTACGGATGTTGAATTCGGAGCTTTTGATATACATGTATAAATCAAACAATTGTGTTATGTTAATTCATACTTTGTTCATTTTTATCAAATACGGCGTACATGAATACTTGAGGTTGATCAATTTTAGTATCTTAGTTAAATGCAATTGAAGGATTATATTTAAACTTAAAGGGTCTATTTGGGAACATATAAAGGTCAAAGTAAGAAAGTAGGGAAAAGGAAAAAAATTTGAAAATGAAAAAGTGATATAATATAATAAAGCTAACAACTAGGAAAAAATTTTAAACTAAAATAGATACACCAGTTTTTTGAAAAGATGAAAAAGAACAAGTGGAGTATAGAGATAACAAAAATAAAAAAAGAAAAGAAAAAATAATTAGATAGTTAAACAATTGGAATATAGGTATTAAGGCGTCAATGGTATAGATTGCCTCCAGAATACCAGAATGTCCGTTGTCCTCGTTTCAGGTCTGCTGAAAGACTCAATGATAGAAAGAAGCAACGTCGAGCCAGCCCGACCCACATCTAGACTACTTTTTAACATTGTTATACGGAGCAAATTCCATATTTATGAATTTTATCTTTAATTTTATTAATATCTTTTTACACGTAAATTTTCATCCTAATTTTACACATACTTATACCATTAGAAATCTATTAAATGAGTTATTAGCCCTCCTGTAAAATGATAAATATGCTCAAGTCTTAATATAATTTAAAATTGAATTGCTCAAAATTAAATATTAGTATTCAAATAATATATTAGTATATTCAAATGAGATATTAGTTCACAGTTATAAAATTATTAAAAATTCATTATAATATGAACTTTTAGCTACAAAATTATAATTGAGGATCAACACATCGTCATTTCACATGGGAGTAATAGCCCTTTTAACGGATCCCTAATGGTATTTGCAGAATTAAAATGAAAATTTGTTGGCATAAAGTATATGTTAAAAAGTTCATAGGTCTAAGTAGAATTAAAGATAAAATTCAGGAGTACACAAGAAATTCATCCTTATTATATGCATACGGTGTTTTTTAAAATAAATAGATAAAAATGTTACAAAATTTAAGTTTTTTGATGATATACAATTTTAAAATTTGATATACAGGTTAAATAAGCTTTGGAAAGTATATTTATGAAAGATCAAGAAATTTTAAAATTTTAAAAAGCATGTGTGTGTGCTACATGCGATGCCATTGCATACAATTATGATCCAAATACTTTCGCTGGAAGTTAACGTAAATTTAGCGAGAATTAAATTAGTTTCTTTTTCACGCTCATATGATTGAAAATTTTCGACATCCCATTGAAATATTTTTATTAAGATATACCTACATATCCTTTACGCATAGGAGGAGCCACGTGGACTAAGGGGGGCCATCATACCCCCTAAATTTTTGAAAATTAAAAAGAAATTTTCATAAAAATTTATAAAAATATAATTTATTTCTTAAATTATTACCCTCCGGCCGAAATAATATTATGCCCCTTTCGTGTGAGTTTGTGCCCCTTCCCAAAGGGTGCTGTCTCCGATCCGTCACTGCCTACGAATAATTCTGATAAATTATTTCGAATGGTCTTTTTCAGGCACTAAGTGCACTCGCTTTCGATGACTTCTAGTCAATCAGAACAATCCAAACTCCAAATGAGAGACATTTCTGACATTTGAACCCGCGAAGTGGGTGGATCACACCGTGGAAAAAATAAAAAGAAGAATCAAAGATTATAATTCACCCCAGTGGTACCACTAATAATAAAAATCAACTGCTATTAAAGGAAAAATCATGATTATATATCCTAGTTATGTACTAAGTAACGTAATCACAAAAGCATTAGAGCCTTGGAAGGGTTGGCGACTGGAGGAAGAGTTTTGGTAAAGCGGTTCCCCAGCGGAGTTAGCCGGGAGAATCATATTTGCATGTTATGAAAATTTGTTGGTATAAAGAATATTTAAAAATTTTATGGGCTTAAGTAAAATTAAAGATAAATTCATAAGTATACAAGAAATTCATCCTTATTATATGCATACAGTGTTTTTTAATAAATAAATAAAAATATTACAAATTTTAAATTTTTTGATGAGATACAATTTTAAATTTTGATATACAGGTTAAATAAGCTTTGGAAAGTATATTGATGAAAGATCAAGAAATTTAAAAATTTTTAAAAGCATGCGCGTGTGCAACATGCGATGCCATTGCATACAATTATGATCCAATTACTTTTGCTGGAAGTTAACGTAAATTTCGCGAGAATTAAATTAGTGCCCTTTTCACTCTCATATGATTGAAAATTTTCGACATCCCATTGAAATATTTTTATTAAGATATACCTACGTATCCTTTACGCATAGGAGGAGCCACGTGGACTAAGGGGGCCATTATACTCCCTAAATTTTTGAAAATTAAAAAGGAAATTTTCATAAAAAATTATAAAAATTTATAAAAATATAATTTATTTCTTAAATTATTACCCTCCGGCCGAAATAATACTATGCCCCTTCCCAAAGGGTGCTAGCTCCGATCCGGCACTGCCTACGAATAATTCTGATAAATTATTTCGAATGGTCTTTTTCAGGCACTAAGTGCACTCTCAATCAGAACAATCCAAACTTCAAATGAGAGACATTTCTAACATTTGAACCCGCGAAGTGGGTGGATCAATCGCCCTTCCGCTGGTTGGCGTAATAGATGGCGTAGGCCTCCACTCCGGTGTCCCACGTCATGGGGCCGACGCCAACCTGCGCCCTGGCGGCGTTGTGGAGGGCGAGGAATTCCTCTGTGGAGTTCTGAGCCTGGGTAAGATGGGTGGGAACTAGAATCATGAGACGATACAAGAAAGGATGTGGAAGAAGCAGTGGCAGAAGGACCCTTTGATGACGGAGGGGGTGGCCATGGAAGGGTAATAATAATTTTTGGGGGGCGTGATGATATTTTCCTAGGTGAGCAACTACGCAAAAATGTACTATATTTTTAAAAGTTTTAAGTTTTCTAAGAGGGATAGATGTTCATGCATGTTCTCCCACGTCCTCTTTTTTCTTCGGGTGTTCCAATTAACGGGGAATTCTTAGCATTGCATGACTGGGTGTTTATACCTCCAATTAATGAGAATTAAGGCATATATGACTGCGGAACGATCTTAATGACTTGCACTTTTGAAAAGTACAATCTACCATGACCACCATCACTATAGATTTTGAAGGTAGTAGAAATTACAAATACCATTTATGACCTTTCTTTTCTTGCAAAAATCTTTCGTTTTTACATATGTGTTTATGTATGTATAAAATTTTTACTCTCTATAATTATCCAATTTATTAATTATTTTTACAACTTCTTATATAATTATCTTACTTTTCAATCATTTCTATACAATTACCTCTACAACCAATTCATCTGTTTTAACCTTATCAGTCATTAAGGTGTTCCATCAGTGGCAAAGACTTGCCCCATTGGGTAGGTATCTCTAGTTCATACCTTGTCATTGCACATAAAAGTAACTTTAGTGACGATGTTTGTTCTTCTTGAGTTTCTACAGGAGCTTCCACCAAGTGGGTATTTAGAAATTATTATCGGGAAAAATTAAATTATTAGTTAGATATTTGTAAAATATTTGTAGAAAAATTGTAAGAATGACTAGAGCCCAATTATAATACCAGTTGAGATGAGGTACCATATATGAAATCAAAAACTTTATTATGTTTACTCTTCATTATTACCCATATCACATCACATTATTTTTACCTAATTCAAAAACTTTGACTCCAAAAACCTTTTATTTACAAATTTCATCACTTAGAGGGCGCACATATGGAGCTGCAGTTGGGTATGGAGGCCTCATCGAAAGATGACGAATATAAATTTTGAAGTAAATAGAAAAAATGTCAGTATGAGCAGTCTAAGGGGCACTGTAGGTATTAATTCTATAAGATTTTAATACACGTTTTGTTCATATAGACATCTATATATGTACTCAAACAACAGTAATGTTCGTTTCGGTATGATTTCTAGCTCCTAGGTACTAAAATATAATATTATATATACTTACATAGTCTGTTTTGCAAAAAACTCTACTGGACTAGCTTCAAGGACTTGAGCCAATCAAAACAGTCCAAGAACTTTAAGAAAAATCAAAGAAAAAAGAGAAGGGAAACCTTCTTAAACAACAATAACGTTTGTTTGGTGGCGATTTCTAACTCTTAGGTACTAAAATATAATTATATATACTTACATAGTCGATTTTGCAAAAACTCTACTGGACTCACTTCAAGGACTGGAGCCAATCAGAACGGTCCAATAACTTTAAAAAAGAAAAAAGAAAAAAGAGATGGGAAACCTTTTTAAACAACAATAACGTTCGATTTGTGGTGATTTCTGGCTCCTAGGTACTAAAATATAATATTATATATACTTACATAGTCTGCTTTGCAAAAAACTCTACTGAACTAGCTTCAAGGACTTGAGCCAATCAGAACAGTCCAAGAACTTTAAGAAAAATCAAAGAAAAAAGAGAAGGGAAAACTTCTTAAACAACAATAACGTTCGTTTGGTGGCGATTTCTAGCTCTTAGGTACTAAAATATAATTATATATACTTACATAGTCGGTTTTGCAAAAACTCTACTGGACTCGCTTCAAGGACTGGAGCCAATCAGAACAGTCCAATAACTTTAAAAAAGAAAAAAGAAAAAAGAGATGGGAAACCTTTTTAAACAACAATAACGTTCGATTTGTGG